>PVLD010014847.1:0-50835 GCA_004027595.1 Dinomys branickii | reverse complement strand
GTTACTGGGGATCGAACTCAGGACCCTGCGCTTGCTAGGCAAGCTCTTATTCCACTGAGCTGTATCCCCAGCTTCCTGCTTGTCAACACCCCACTTCTGTGATCTCTCCCAAGTCCATCCTGGCCATTCTGCAGTCTAGATTTTCCTGGATGTCATTTGTTCTCAGAGACAGGACTCCAGCTTCCAGTGGGATATTCTACGGCCTCCTCAAAGTCAGCCTTCCCAGATTAGAAAGCCTGTTGTGCCTCTCTCATCAACACTAGCTCTTCTGCCTATATCCTTCTTCCTGCACTAAACCAAAGCCAGATACCTGTGACCCGACATTCCCCTTGTCCCGTCTGTCACAAGGCCAGTAGGGTCCGTCACCCTCATGGTTCTTTTCTCAGTGACAATGCTTACTCACTCTTCCTCCTACTGGTCCCTCTTTCAGGCTCTCATCTTTCTGGTCTCCTGCGTATAGTAAGAGATTAAAATCCTAAAAGCCAACAAGGACTGTGTTGTTTACATGCTTGTCCTATAGTTCCTCATTACCTTCCAAATTAAAGCGATCTTATTACCAAGCTTTTAAGGCTATCAATTACCCTAACCTACCATGTTTTCAATGTTAATGACCATAATTTTCCATTTGTGCATGGTATCAGCTAGATAACTGGACTACCTGTCAAAACCATCTATCTTCTGGAAGGAAATATGTTCTTCCTTTTTATCTATGCCAAAGGCTCACTTGAATGCCCAGAGGCTAAGATGCAGTTGCTAAAGTTTGAACAATTCATGAATAGTGACATGAAACATAGATATTTTAAATCATCTCCATTTGGACTTCCTAGAACATGCTATGTCTTCTATGTACTTCCACTAATAAAATGGATGAGGGAGAGTTCGTGGCCTTAAAATATATTTAAAGCCTTCTTATTGCATTAATTATTTCCTGAGCAAACACTAAAAAGCTGTTTGATTTGGTTAAATAAAAATACCTTGTATGCCTGAGAGTCACCAATTGATAATGGATTATGACACACGCCAAGCCACGGTAGTGGGAAACATCAAGGTTAAATTTTCCACTAATAGTGGCCATCAGCGGTGCTTAATAGGGCCATGATAACTTAAAAATTGTTTTAAACATTGGACACATTACTGAAATATGGTTTTACATCAAATATATGGTTCATTCAAAAACCTCAGGGCAAGTGAAATTATTCTGTCTGTTGGAAAAGATTTCTGACTTTCAGTTTTGCAATGGAATTTGTTAGAAAATGCTATTGGTACATCATCAGGGACATGTTAGTTTTCTTCATTGACTGTCATTAGAAATAAAAATCCCATGTTTTGCCAACATTCAGAAACAAGAATTTTAGCATTTAATTTTTTCTGTAAGTATTTTTATGATGCAATAGCAATAAAAATGATCTTTTTCTATTATTATTGCAGACAGGTGGGGGCCCACATACCCCAAGAAATTAATATCTAGATGTAGATGGTGACTCAGAATAGCACGAGGGTAAAGTATTTCATGGAATCTAGTCTGGATAAATTTGCTACTACTAAAGAAGAAAAGAATGGAGAAACACTGGTTCTGCCCTCTTCTGACTTAGGAAGGAAGTTCTGAACTCCATGGTGACATACGGGGAGGAGGTGAGTTCTTCTTCCCCTCTAAAAATTGAGCTGGTTTAAGTCTTTTAATTGAATAGGTATTTTTAAAATAGATATATCCTAGCTTTCAAAGTTCAATTTCCAAGTAATTGGAAATTCTTACATGCCTTTCAGAAAGTCTTTGGTTTCTTCAGCTATTAACTTCAAATGTAAATAAACACTTTGCCAGCCACTAACACAGCCGGTGTGGACTAGGAAGGTGTGAGGAGTGGGAGGAAACACTCATGATCTGAGTGCGAACAGTTTTCACTCCCCAGTGCGAGGTGGAAAGTGGGGTCTGTGAAGATTTATGCATCTTATATTTCTCTACTTTAAGTTTCACAACCTCTAGTTATGATTCAGAGGCTGAATCAACTTGATTTTAAGGCTGTAGCTGTGGCCCTAGCAGATTAAGAACCTGTGTTTAGGGCCAGGCATGCTGGCGCATATCTGTAATCCCAGCACTTGAGAGGCTGAGGCAGGAGGATGGCTGCGAGCTCAAGGCCAGCCTGGGTTACATATTTAGTTCAAGGCTGGTCTAGTTGGAACTACATGGTGAGACCCTGTCTCAAAAAAAAAAGAACCTGTGATTAATTACAGAAGCAGATGTCAAGAGAATGCCTGCTTAACATGCACAAAGACCTAGTTTTGAACTCCAATACTGCAAAAGAGAAAAGAAGGAGAAGGAGGAAGAGGAAGAAGAGGAGCAGGAGCAGCAGGAGGAGGGGGAGGGGGAGGGGGAGGAGGAGGAGGAGGAGGAGGAGAAGGAGGAGAAGGAGCAGGAGGAGGAGAAATAGCTGCTATGCCTATAATCCCACAACTCTTGTAGGCTGAGGCAGAATAGCAGGTTTAAGTGCAGCCTGGACAATTAAGCGAGATAAAACATGGCTGAAGATACAGTTTAATAGGAAGGTTCTCTGTTCAGTCCTCAGTATTGAGAGAGAGACAGAGACTGAGGCAGAGACAGAGACAGAGGCAGAGACAGAGACACAAAAAGACAGGGACAGAGAAGACAATGAATGTAAGAGCTGAGACAGAGACTGAAATCTTTCTTTATCAAGTATATATCCCCAAATTTGTGGCTGGTGGCTCGAAATGCTGATTCTCATGTTATCACCCGGAGATAAATTTCCCTATCTGTACACTTGAATTATGCATTAGATAGGCCAGAGGACTGCTACCCACTTAGGACCAGCAGATCCTAAATACTTGCTTGCAACTGAGATTATCAAGATCCAGCGCTTGAAGATTATTCTGTGTAAAAAACATTTGTAGGCTGAAGATAAATTGCTGTCTGAATCTCATCTTGGTAGCCATAACTTTACCTCCTTGCACAAGTACATTTTTCTTCCAGTGCCACCAGAGTAATTTGAATAGAAGTTGGCAATTCCGAAGCACACTTTGAACGCCTGGTTTTAGACAGAACCTCTTCTCCTATTTTTCAGACTGATTGATCCTCGCTGTGACACGCCACATCTGGTCGTGTCATTCCCGTTCTGTTTATGTAACATAGCATCGTGTCAGGTGGCGCTGGATTTTGGCATCATCATCATCCAACGAGATCACAAGTCAAGCATTATTTCCTCAAACTGCAGAAGAAGCACTGTATATTTTACAATTTGTTCAGACTTTCATTTTCAAGAAAGAGAACTATTTATTTTAAAGGTATATACTATTTACAATTCTTATTCAGGGAATGGCTCTTCCCACAAACAAGGGGGCAAAGAGTTGAATTTCTCTACGGAACAAATATTTATTGGGGCATTGCTCTATGCAAGGTACTGTGTCTGCTACCGTGTTCATTTTCTGGGCAGCACAGGAGCAAGAGAAGCAGAAGCCAGACAGTCCACCTGCCAGGAGGAACTGTAGATACACTGCTTCACAGGATGCCTCCCGCTTTGGTCTCTCCAATTCCTTTCTCCATAATCAGTGGTCCTAACTGCCTTTCAGTAACTTCCGTTGGATGTATGGTAAGCATCTGAAACTTACATGTCCAGTACAGACAGATGGCAAAATAGAAATTACCAGGGGCAGGGGGGGGAGAATAACGGGAGTTAGTGCTCAGTGGGTACAAAATCTATCTCTGAGAAACAGATGGTGATGATGGTCACAGTGCTGTGAATATACTTAATCCCACTCATTTGTACACTTCACAATGGTTTAAAAGGTAAATTTTCTGTTCCATATGAGATATGATAAACATATAGTGAATATCTAAATAAAATAAAATTTATTACATAAAATATACATTGCCGTTAGTCTCCCTCAAATACCCTCCCGCACCTTGAACACACTTATTTAATTCTTCTCGCCACTTCCTGAAGCAGTTCTGGAAGTCATCTTTCATGAGTGTTTTTCTTGACGTCCTGAATTGATCATAAATGTTTATGGCCATTTGTGTCAGATAAAACCATCCCAATGTATCCTCATCCACTGGACTCTCTTTCCCAGGGTGAAAATGACCATGGAAACTAAATGTTTTGAATCAGTTCAGGACACTGAGGTGCCCACAACTGTGTAACTAAAGACACCAAGACTGAGGGCTTCTAGAACTGCTTTAGAAAGTGGGAAGAATGACGGGAAAGTGTGTTTGGAGCAAGGGGGAGTCTTTCGATGGGGGATTAAGAGTAGTGTATCTTTTACAGTAATTTTTAAAAATTTACATATTCACCATATTGTTTGATCCTACCTTATAGATTATACCACAGTTTTACAAAGTATATGTCTAAGACTATACTCTTTTGTTCGTTGTTTTTTTTTTTAGGTTTTTGTTGTTGTTGTTTGGTACCGGGGATTGAACTCAGGACCTTGCGCTTCCCAGGCAGGTACTGTGCCGCTGAGATACACCCTTGGCCCCCAAGACCAAATCCTTGACCCCAGACCTGTTCTTCCTACCATCTTCCATATTTCAGTGAGTGGCATCTTTGTTCATCTTTATAGGCTCACGTTAAAATCTTGGCATTGCCATCATCCTTGATTCTTTTCTTTTTTGATATTCAACATTCAACGCTAAACCTAAGTGGCTCTACCTTCAGAATGCACTCGGAATTCACCTGCTTCTGGTCTCCACCTCGACCCCTTGGGCTACGTCTTCTCTTCCTGGGCTGCGGTACCCTCGTGCTGCATCTCTCTGCTGCGTTTCCTGCTCTCTGCGTGTCATTCTCTGAGCTCTGTCGTTCTAACAGACAAACTTGATCTTGCAGTTCTGCCTCATACCCATCAGTGCTTCCTCATCCCAGAAGAATCAAACCCAAAGTCCTTCTGGGCCCAGAAAGCCCCTGATGACCTGGCTCTGGCTGCCTTCTGTCCTTGTTCTTTGCTCATTCTGATCCAACCACATCGGCCTCCATGCTGTTCCAGCAGCGTGCCAAGCACAGGCCAGCCTCAGGTCCTCTTAACTAGCTATTCCTTTTGCCCGGGAAACTTGTCCCCTGCTAGCACCAGCATCAGCTCAAACATCTCCCCATCAGAGAGTCTGGCCATCTGCTTACATTAGCATCACCTCCTGCACCATTTTCTCTCACTTTGTCCTCTTTACTTATTTATATGTTTGTTTATTGGCTGTTTTCTCATCTGCTTAGGATATAAATTCCATGAGGGCAGCAATTGTTTTTCTGAGTCTGTTTACTGTCTTCTCCCCAGCAGCCTGGGGCAACTTGGTAGGTTTTCGATAAATATTGTATAATGTAGAAGACACATGGCTATTTCTTCCTATGTATCAATCTCAGTACATTAGCTGGGGTTATTGTAAAGAATTATATAATAGATTCTTATATGAGAGTGAATCGTGTTTTTTGCTTTCTTATGTCAAAGCTTTCAATTTCTGGGCAAATTGACATTGAGGCATTAAGGATTAGGATTCCATAGGAGCAATTTTGGGTAGGCAAATACATTCCACAAAGCTCGGTTGAGCCAATGGCCCTTTTTCATTAGGCAAATTGGAGATGCAACTCAACTTGCTTAAGAACAAATGGGAACTTTTGGCTTTCTTTATTTCTGTGAGGTTCGAGTCATAGACTTCAGGCATGGCTGTATTCAAGAACTCAGACAGCACAATCTTCATTTTCCTGCTCATTTCTCAGCAGTTCTGTCACCTCCATGTTAGCTTTACTCACAGGTAGCCCTAGGATGTGTCTTCTGACAGCTGGAAATCGCAGGGGAAGGAGAACTTCATTTATCCTTGGCCTAGAAAAATTTCTAGGACTTGAGTCACATAAAACCATTTGAGTGCCAAATATGAACGAAGAGCGGCAGCTAGGGGCCTACAAGGCAGGCCTGTTTGGCAGCCCTGAATCAAATGCCCCTCTTGCATAGAAAGAAGAAGAGGAACTAAGGTCAGCCTTTCTCAGCCATATGAACCAAGCACCAGAGGGCTTTATTCAGAGGGAAATCAAAAGATGAAATGGATGTAAAGGGCAGATATCCACAATCACAGTATCAAGGAAGAAAGATTCTACTGGGCCATGAGATGTCACGCACTGTGTTTTGACCTAAGCATTTTGTACTGGTCTTGATGAATTGTAGCAGGTTTTTAGTTGAGTGTGAATGGACTCTTATGGGGTGTGGAACTCAAGAGAGCTGTCCTTCGGACAGAGAGTTCACAGAAGTGTGACGGGCCATGTACATAACAGACATATGCATGACAGATTGTGTATATGCTAGGTCATGATGGCTGGAGATTTGGGGTGCTTGGAGCATGGAAGCAAGGGAAATATGAGAGGTTCAGCCAATTCGTAGAGCCCATATTTACTCAAATACAATTTCCCTTAAATGTAGCAATATTCTATATAATGGGGAAAAAGCACTGAATTGCATAGCCCACAATGATTCCTTGGTCTACCATATCAAGGCCTTGAGCTAGTTAAGCCCACAATGAACTCAGCCACCACTGAATACTTCTCTGTCCTTTTATCTAAGACCTCATGCTTGGATTTCTCAGCCCAATGAGCTGAGCCCCCGGGTTCCCTAGGACTGTGTGGCGCAATGGTAAGAGCACTAGCTTTGTTCTCAGGAGGACATGATTTCAATCCTAACTATGCTACTATGTTTGTACACCTGAAAAAATTATTTAATCTCCTTGAGCCTTAGCTTTCCCATCTGCAAAGTGGGCACAATAATGTCTGTTATTCTATTATGATGACTAAAAGGAACATCTATGGCAGTGGTGGGAAACCTATGGCATGCGTGCCGCAGCAGGCTGCCTGTGTCATTGAAAGCTCAAAGGGGTTTGCCATCACTGATCTAAGAAAAGGAGCTCAGACTCTCAGGCTCTTGGAAGCACTCAGTGAATAATGTGTGTCCCCATGTATTGAGCAGTGAATACTCCACGCAAGCGGTGATGCCTAGTTTTAGACCCTGGGCCTTAGGGCTGCTTTGTGCCCCTCTAATGAAGACTTCTGAATGTAGCCATGTCGTGAACGGTACAGATACTCCAGTTAGAATGAAGCATGACTTTGTTGCAGGCAACAGAAACCAGTCCTGGCTCAGTTAGGCAGGAGGGGGGTGCATGTGGGAGATAAGGGACAGCTCAGCTAGCTGAAGGGAAAGGGGAACATTGGGCCTAGGAAGCACTGGAGCAAGGTCCAGGATAGAGGTGGACGATGCCAAGTCTCCATCTGCTGTAGGAAACTTCTGCAGCCTTTTCATTCCACTCATATTCCGGAAGAGCCCACGATTGGTCTACGTGAAGGACACGACCCATGCTTAGCCAATCAGGACACCTCCTGAGCACATACCTAGTAGACAGCATCACCTCAATCTAACACACCTGGTATGCTATGCGCCTTTCTTTGTCCTTCAGATGTTTATAAAACTCCTATATTGTGGCCAGTGCTAGGTTCTAGGTTAAAAAAATAAGTGCCTGTCCTCACATCCCCCAAAACACTGAATCAGATAGAAACATTTTGTCCGAGAGGACCCTTGTCCCATCAAAGCAGTGTGCAGAGGGGAAGGGAGTTCTCCTAAGGAAAACTGAGCCATTATAAGCAGAAGAAGGGGGATGGTTTCCAGCAAGAAAAGCAACCGCTGTTTTGCTACACCTACTGCGGATGTTCCCTCACCTTCTCAGCCTTAGTTCCCTCATCTGTGAAGTGGGGGTAATAGTGATGCCTAGGGATGGGATCATTTTGAAGATCCGCTAACACACAAGATGCTGAGAACAGTGCCGAGACATCGTGCGTCACGTCAGTGCTGGTTGTCATCTGCATCATGCCCAGCTCTGACCTGCCCATCCCGCTCTCACATACTGTTTTCATAATGGAGCCTGAGTAGTGGAAAGCTCTTGGCCACACCACAACCCTACCCACCCCCTCCAAGTAACAAGACTTTCTGTGTAGTAATAAAATAGAAGAGGGAAAAATTTGGCAACTTCCCCTTCTGCAATCACCAAGTGGTGCCTTCTCAGGTTTCCCCTTGGGCTGGAGATCTGCAGCCTGTAAGTGTTAATTTAAAATGAACTCTCTAAGTGGCAGCTTATACCAGGGCCTCAGGCTGTGTAGACAGAATCCTCCTCTGCAGAAGGTTCCCGGCCGTGGCTTCGGTCCAGCCTTAATCCTGCACATCCTCATAATACAAAACTGACTGAAGTGATTGAAATGTAAGTTTTGTTGAGCTGAGATGCTAAAATCAGGGTTGGGAGCATATGGATTGTTCCATACTTGTTTTCTGCATATCTGATGTTAGCAATTTCGAACATCACTGGGACGCTCCCTAGAGAATTTCAGTTCTGTAAATGAAACAATTATTTTGGCAGTTTGGGAAAGATATATTCATAACTTTCCTGGTATTTAAAGGGGAAATGCACCTTCCCTGAGCTCCTTTTTCCCTTGCCAGATACACAGAATGAAATCAAGGTGTCAAGGGAATAGACGGCACACATAGAAAATCAACAGTCAATGTGTTGAGTTCACAGTGGAATTTCTAGGACTGACAGTAAGACAGGAAGTACAAGCGTTTCTCTAAACCTGGGCACAGAGAAGTTGCAGAGGACACCTCACCTAAGGCACGCGATTCGTTCCTCTAGTCGTGAGTTACCTAATGATTAAAGGTATAGAAGGGTGTATAGGGTATAGAAACACGACGGCTGCCTGGACAGCCCTCTGGGTGAGGTGGGCAGGTAGGGTAGGTGAGAGCTGAGCCAAGAGCCCATCAAATTTATACTATAGCAACGTAAATATGCTCCGCTCTGCTTCTTCCTGAGAGAAACATCAGCTTGTAAGAACACATGTAGAGGAGAGTGGCTTGGATATTTGTCATAATTTAAAAGAAATGTTTCATTTCTGTGGGAAGCATTGTCAGTAATTGCTGGATCTTCTCTTCCCTCCTTTGCGGCACATGGCAGGCTTCCAACGAGATTTTTCTGATCTTATATTAATTCCAGAGAATTCATGGGCCCCAAGCTGGCTGCAGGTGAACCTGCCCATGACAAGAAAGTCCAGTTGCCGGGTGTGGTGGCGCACGCCTGTAATCCCAGCACTTGGGAGGCTGAGCGAGGAGGACCCTTGCGAGTGAGACCAACCTGGGCTGCAAAGTGAGCTCAAGGCCAGCCTGAACTGCACAGCGAGACCCTGTCTCAAAAAGACCAAAAAAAAAAAAAAAAAAAAAAAAAAAAAAAAAAAAAAAAAAAAAAAAAAAAAAAAAAAAAAAAAAAAAAAAAAAACCAAAAACAAAAACAAACAAAAGAAAGAAAGTCCAAGTGTGGGAATTCCAGGGCCCGCTGTCATGTCTGTTAACTCTACTGAGCATGGACATAAGGCCTGGTCTCCCAGCCTGGATTGCTTTCAATCCGTTATTTCTAACATAAAGGCCCATTCCTATCTTTCCACACATCCTCTCTTCCCTTGTGACGCTGCAGTCTAGAAGGGACTGTCTTGGGGATCTGGAGTGAAGCTGTGGCCAGGCTTTTACTAGTTGTTGCTCATCTTCTGGCTGCTCTTTATGTTGATAGATTTCATCTTTTCCTTTCGCTGCCCCTAAGGCATACAGTAGGTGCTTACTTTTCGCTTGTGGCTATCCAAAGCATTACATCATGAATGGAAATGAAGATAGTCCTGGGTCTCTGCACTGGCTTGGCACAGTCTTCAGGTTATGCCTAGCTAGGGCTTGATTGGGTGCTGTTTCTGGGGGCCCAAGACAAGCTTCAGATGCTGAGTTCCTGGAGCCCAGGTCCCAAGGAAGAATCTAGCAATCAGTCTAACTTCATTTCCTATTCATGTCTACCATGGAATTGTTTGTGTGCCTTAAAACACAAAATGATAGACTAGAATGGTAGTATATGTGTTCATACAGATGTGCACACACAGGGATTACATATTCAGAATTTCTTTTCTGATAAGGGTGTGAGGTCTTAAAAGTTCAGAGACCCCTACTTTAGCTGTAGTTTTTAAAACTTTAAAAGAAAACATACAGCTTTATTTACTTAATAAATCTTTCTATATAGTACTTACCCTATCCTAGGCACTGTTCCAAGTGAATTCCAAATATTTGTGTATTTATAAAGTCTTCAGAAGCACCCCCTTAGAGTAGGTTCTGTTGGTATCTCATTTGTGGAAACTGAGGCACCAAGGGGTTCAGTAACTTGCCCAAGGTCACCCAGCTGGAAAGTGGAAGTCAGACTACACAATTCAAGTAGGCCGGGTCCAGTCTTCAGATCCTTGGACACTCATTAGCCTGCCCTCTCAGACAAAACTATACAGAAGGCCAAGAGTACTAAACAAAAATAAACACACAGAGCAGCTCTTGTTTACATTGAACAAGGAGCATCTTGGCCTTCACCCTACCCTTTCCTTCCTTCCTCCTTTCCTCAGGCCTCTACCCTCTTTCTCTAAGTGCGGAGTGCCCCAGGGAACACAGTTTGCAAAACAGCAGCCTAGTGTAACCTGGTTATTTCAGGACTGTTCAGCTTGCACAGGTGAATAGGGATGTGCTTTGCCTGAGGCATGGGATCATGTTACTTGCAATTCAGGAATCTTTCTGCCACCCCAAAGAAGCTACAGAGCGGATGAGTTAAGTAAGTCTCTACACGTCTGCCCCTTTCAGAAAATTACTGCTCCCACTTTTAAAGCATACTCAGAACGAACGGGTCTCCTTGACCAAGTTACAGTTCTTCCCTTATTTATCCTTGTTGAGTTTTTCATGGTTTACTTTCTATTTCTTTTCATCAATGATTTGATTTCACCAAGTTTCTGTCGCAAGATGATTTCAGCCAGCAAAATACTGCAAACAACAGACTGGGCTATAATGAGACAATTGTGACACCAAACATCCACTCAGACCCAAGTGGCTGTTTGCAGCTCCTCACACTGGCGCTATTACCACAGCATCTCATGCCGGGTCCCAATTGCCCACGTGGAAGTACAGAGGACAGCCCGGGACCTGTTGGAGCTGCGTGCCCACACTGTGACAGCCCACTTACAAAAATTATTTGTGATTTGCGCTCTGCTATCAATTGAGATTGAGAGTATTGATCCAAACTGATTGCCGAGGACCAAAATAAAGTGAAAGGGTAATTGACTGCCATGTCCCCCATCGATCTGGTGCCACAGTTCATCGCCGCTGAAATTATTTTCACGTACTTTGGTTTATCATTCCTAATAAATATAGAAATTGAGTAATCAAAATGACTTACATTCACATCGAACCAAATGCTTTTAAGGAAGTGTCTGTGTTTAAGTGAGTCCACATTCTACACGCTTTTCCAATCAAGCCCCCAGGGTCCAGGCTGACAGCTCCGGGAGGAAGCTTGGCTTGAAACGGAAAACAGCATCATCATCTCTGAAGCAGGAATCCCAGGCTCCTGCCCTTCTCCGCCGAACTCGTAGTAATTGTGACCCATGGGATTAGAAGGAAGAGCCTTCCTAAATGTCATACCGTCCATCTTCCCTATAAACCAAACCCATTTTCCTCAAAGCAGTGAGACATCTTATTTATTTCACATCCCTGGCACTGACCATAAATGCCTAACACCTGTCTTCAGGGTTGCTACTGTGTTCACAGTAACATTATTAAATCCAAGAGATCATATAGATTATATGGCATGTAGCCTCTTGGTACCTTAGAAATACACCTTTGTTCTTTTCTTTTTAAAGAACATTTTAAAGGAAGACCTAGCATCCTATTAATCAGGCAGCTAAAAAGTAGGATTGAGATGCCATAGTTTGCTCAGGGAACTGGGGCTTTGCAGTGTAGCGCTGTCCAGTAGAAGTACCAAAATCTTAGGATACTAAAATCTACAGGGCTTGTGCAGCAAACAAAATAGAAAGCAGTGTGTGGTACTACATGCCTGTAACCCTAGCACTCTGAGAAACAGAGGCAGGAAGATTGCAAGTTCAAGTTCAACCTGGGCAATTTAGCAATTTAGCAAGACCCTGTTTCCAAAAAATAAAATAAAATAAAATAAATAAATGAAATAAAATAAGCTGAAGATGTAGCTCAGTACAAAGACTTCAGGTTCAATCCTATACTTCAGAAAAGAAGGAAAAAAGGAATTAGTAAAACTAGTTTTACACAGGTTAAGTGGCCAGGAAATACTTAACATAGCAAAATAAGTAGTAGTAGTTTATTCTGGGAAACACCTGCCTTTGTTTGCAGAAGTATCCTTAGAAAGGTTGCTGCTCAGGAGTGTGAGGTGGTAGAAGGAGGTTATTTGGAGCTGAGCAGGAGCTAGTGACACCAGATGTGGGCATGGTACATAACACATGGCAAACTAAGGTAGCTGGCGGGGTGTGGGTGTGAGTGCTAGAGAGTGGTTTATTCCCACATAGCGCCATCTTGCTGGGTGCAGTTTTCTGCACTCACTAAGTATTTTTTCCAGACTTAGGCAAATACATTTGTTCTATGTGCATATCATCTCTCAATGTATCAATTATGCCGAAGCAAATTCATATTTTAAAAGTAATAGTGCTATTGGCTGTATTATACAAGTCACAAATGGGAGCCCCGTATGCAGTGTTAAATTAGCTAATGGCCACATTTCAAAAAGTAAAAAGAGTATAGGAAACTTCCCTAGCATGTACAAGGTCCAAGATTCAATCCCCAGGATGACAAAATTTATTTAATTCAAAATAATAAAAAATTACAAAGTCAAAATAAATGGATAAAATTAATTTTAATAATGTATTTTACTTAACCTAATATATTTAGCATACTATCATTTCAACATGTAATCATTATAAGAAATTAATGAGATGGATCACATTCTTTCTTATTTACCAAGTCTTTGAAATCATGTGTGCATTTTACATTTATAGCATATCTTAATTCAAACTACTCACATTTCAAGGACTTCATAACCACATATGGCTACCATATCAGAAAGCAAACGTACAGGGGTAAGAAGATTGGCCAGTGAAGTCATAAAGAATAGGAAAAGTTTGCTTTGGAAACTGGCAATGTACAATAGTTAGGATCGTGCTCTTTCTGTTGACTGTAGGATTACAGCCATGTCACAGACATATAGCTAGATATATACACAGATACAGGTACAGATATAGATGTAGATATAGATGTATTTTTGAGACAGTGTCTTACCATGTGTTCCATGGCTGCCCTTTACCTGGCTATGTAGCTCAGGCTGGGCTCAAACTTACAGTCCTTCCTCAGCCATGCAAGTGCGAGGGTTATAGATGTGCACCACCCCAGCTTAGCAGGTCTTACTGTGTATATGTATCCATCTCCTTAGTCTCTGCGGGTCCCTTTAACTCAGTACTCTTCCTGCACCCTAGAACTTCACATGCTGGGCTAATTCCCCAGGTTCAATGTCACCTCCTTCGAGAGGTTTTCTGTGACTCCCTGATTGTTTTTACTGGAAACAGCCTTTCCCATTTTCTTATTTCACCACCCTGTTTTATTCCCTCTTAAAAGTCTTAGCACCAGGCACGCTAGGACATGCCTATAATCCCAGCACTCTTACAGGGTGAGGTAGACCCCAGCCCGAGCAATTTAGCAAGATTCTGCCTCAAAATAAAAAATAGAGGCTGGGGATGTAGCTCGGTGCAAGGGCTCTGGTTCAATTCCTAGTACTGCAGAAAATGAAAATTAAAACAATAGTAAAGCATCTGTTTAGGTCACACCTCTGCAGGACGGTGAGGGATTCAGCGCCTGAGACTGGGCCTGGATGCCTCGGCTGGGCTGGGCTCCGTTTGTCTCCCGTCTTCCTCCTGGGACTAGCGAGCTCGCCTGAAGCACAGAGAGCGTGCCCAGTCTCCTGAACAGTTTTGAAACATTTGGTAATGCATACTTGTTAACGTCTGGTTGGCCCAAGCAAATCACATGGCCACACCCAAAGTTAAGGCATAGGAAATGTCCTCCATCCATGGAGTTGATGGGATAGGAAGTGAATATTTCTGACAATTAATCTAAACTGTCACCCAAGAATTAGGAGTCAGAGAGAAGAACTTGGGAGAATCCCTGTCTAACTGTTTTCCTGGGGTTTACATCATTACTTGAATTCTTACTCTTGAATGTTCCCTACTGTTATGGCTTACATCTAGATGTGTGCTAAGAGACTCATATCCTTCTAGGTGGGGCTTTTGGAAGGTCATTGAATTATGTGACCTACGGCTGACTTGCTCTAAGGAGGTAGGATCTGGTCAAAAGAGGCAGTCAGTGAACACATGGCCTGGAAAGGTTTATCTTCCTGCCCTCTCCTTTCTTGATCTTTCCGTGCTTCCTGTGGCTGCTATGCTGTGGGCAACTCTCCTCAGCTGCGCTCTGCTGTGTTCCTCTTCCATGCCACCTTGCCTCAGAGCCAGCTAACTATGAAATCTCTACAGGCTGTGAGCCAAAGCAAAGCTCTTCTCCTTTAAGTCGTAGGTACTGAGTATTTTATCCCAGCAGTGAGAAAAGTGACTAAGACACCTAGCAAGGGTGCTGTTGACTTGGTTGGTTCAATGTGCATGGATTACACAAAACCGGAACCAGGCCTAGCTGGTTCTTCTTCAGAATAATCTAGAAGGGGACTTCAGGAATTGTCGGGGACTTCAGGAATTGTCAGGGACTCACCTCCCAGATGATACTTGTTTTGAGTCCTGAGCCTTCTTGTGGCAGGGTTACAGTGTGATCTAAAGAAGCGCCTCAGTGTTTACCAGCGCACCCTGGGCAGGTTGGAAGAGTTGAGAAAGAAGATGCTGAAAGACAGGGACATACAGAGCATTGAGGGCCTTAGACAGTAGATCTCCTCTTTTACCACAAAAATTCACAATTTTGTATCTCTAAATCTTAAATTTATTGGTCAGCACGAGACAATGAGATAAAACACATTGCTATGATTACAGGGGGTGAGCCAGTCATTATCATTGAAGGGCACGATTGGAAACATATTTTATTTGAATGTTTGTCTTAGACATTGGCAGTTTGAGAGTTTACAGTGCTTCTAGTGAGTGCCGCGGTTTGGGAGCAGTGACCTCTCATTTCTGACTCTTTTGATGACTGTTGGAGCCTGCAAGTTTCCTTCCTGGGCTTCATCTTCCCCAGCAGTGCCAGGCGCATGGTAATGACTCGATACGTTTTCATGAAGTGAATAAACTGTAAAATTGGAACAGAACAGCCCATGGAGATATGAAGAATATGAATGAAATGACATTTAAAAGGATCTCGAGTCTTAAAGGTAGAAAATCCTGGATTCTCCCCACTTTGAATGGAGCACAAATTCAAGAGTATGTGATTTTCTACAATGTAGGGATTGTAAATATCCTCAAATTGCATAAATATGCTTTCCGTTGTTACATCCTCAGATGTAGAATTTTGCGTATTCCTCAAAAGCAGCGGATGTTCTGTGCACAAAGGGGTTTGTTCTTTGGATTAGCCTTTATTTATTGACAGCTGGGGTGATGCGGGGCTGATTGCTATGTTAAGAGAGTGTCAGTTACTTAGCTAATGTGTTTATCACCCAGGATTTCTTTTATCTATTGATAGCAATGGAGTATTTTAGAGATTTTGTGTGCTCTGTATATATTTCCCTAGCTGCAGGAAATATGGTTTTTATATTTATGTGAAGCTGCTAATGTGCTGCTTGCTAGATCATGAGCAGTGGGCTTCTGACAGCTCTGTTCATTAGTCAGTGTGGGGAAAAAAATAAAACACATTGGTATAGAAACAGTGTGTGAGCCAGCAATTATCATCAGAGAGCACAATTGAAGCCACGTTTTATTTAAATATTTATCTTGTGAATTGATTCACACAAAACCAGAAGTCTTTTTTTTTTTTTATTTATGAATACTTCGCCTCTGAAATTTGAAGAGCAAGATCGCTGTTTGAGTTGGGTTTGACGCAGCCCCTGGTTCAGAGTAAGGAGAGTTAAATCACATCGAATTATTCATTGTGATCTATCATTCAGATTGCCATGTGTGAATGTGTACAAGGATGATAACACCATGCAGCTGTTCACTTCGGAATCCCAACTTTGCCTGGTAAGAAGAAGGGAGGAAAAGCTTATAGATAACTTTTAGCACAGATAATAATAAGAACAGCAAATGCTTACAGATGCTAAGCATGAGCTTGTTGCTCTTGGAAGTGAGTTATCTGTTAACCCTTCAAGGTAGCTACTGTGCTTACCCTAGCTTTACCCGATGAGTTTGAAGAACACAACAGAGTTTGCACGTAAGCAAGCTCAGGCAATTTACAGGACGGAATTCCTGGAGGTTCCGTGGAAGGGCCAGACTCCTTGCCAATTGCAGCTGCTGTTTGGCACCAGTTGGTGGTGATTGGCCACTAGCTTAAATATTGATGCGGACAACTGTGGTCCTGCGTCTTGCTGGGACACCCAGGCATGGTGATTCTAGGATCTTCCTGTTAGCTGGCATTTCCTTCATAGCTTACGTAGGAAGCGGGCCCGGAGATCTGAGGTCATGTTCCCCGCCATCCATCTCCCCTTCTTCTGAAGTGGGAATGTTGGATGTTTATTCACCTGGCTTACTGATTTTAATTCTACCATCCCCACCTCCAGTACACAAGGACAGAACTTGAGCTTGCCTTTGACAGCCAAAGTGTGATAGACGTTTAGTGACTGACTGCATTCTGTAGAAGTTTGCAGTATGAGAAATATTTTACCACATCATTGTGTTTCAGTTGATCTTTTAGCATTAGACATTACTTGAAGTTGTTTACAATTTGCCAATATTATGGGCATTGCAAGCACCTTTGTCTGGACAACTTTGGACGTCTATCTTACTGCTCTGTTAGGACAAATTCTTAAGGGTGCCAATTTTGGGTTGAGCCGCTTCACACACACTGTGTTTGCCCTTCAAAAGGCTTGAACTTTAAAAATAATCCTGCGGTTGTTCATGTGATGACTGCAAAGGTGGAGAGAAGTTAGTGGGTCAACAAGGGGAAGCATCCAGCTGTATGTACCAGGGTGAGTTCACCACACAAGGTGTGGATGGTAGTAGTTAATTTGACCAAACAGAACTTTGGAAAGAAGTGATATCCATTCAGCAAGTTATACATAGCGAGAATTATGTTGGCACAGCGGATGAAGGGACTCAGTACCCCATTTTGCAGGAGCATTTGGAGCCAACGGGAGATACCAGAAGCAAAATTGTACTGAGAACTGTGGTTTTAGGGAAGGGGTCATGAAAAAGGAAGATTGCCTCTAGATATTTTATAGGTCATAGGAAAGGGAAGAAAAGGACCAAAAGGAATGTTTATATTTGCTACAAACAAAGAAGAGAAGGGAAAGAAAGGTCCAGCTGTATTGCATAGGTTGGTAGGAGATCCCCAAAGCAGTTGGGCCCCACTACTTTAATATTTCATGTTTTTTAAAATTTTGTGATGCTAGGATTAAACCCTTGCTTAAGCAAGTGTTCAGCAAGTGCTCTACCCAACCTAACACTTCAGAGATTAAAGCAGTCGTACCTGAAAACATTGAGGAGTGGAGCATGGCATAACTTCTCTTTAGGGAGTAGTTTGGCTATTTTGTTTGTTACATATACCCAGAGGTATTAAAACTTGGAGCCTGACTCACTGCAAACAAATTCAGAAACTAATGTATAAAGCTAGATAGCAATTCGTTTATAATGCTGTCTATAGATAGAAGAAGTACCACACTCTCAGTGCTCACTGAGTTCTATACTAGGAAGCCATATTATAATGAGAAATTGCTTCATAAGTGCAGTACAGTCCCTGGTGACTCTCAAAAGTGGTATGTTACTTGCAACTCTCTTAGTGCTGATAGATTGGTAATCAAGGTTGAATTGGCATAAGTAATGAATGAATTTATTTGCTCATGTGATTGGGAAGTCAGAGTTCAGGCACAGTTTGATCTAGGAGCTCACAGGGTGTCACCTCGGCTTCTCAACCATTCAGTCTGTTTGTAAGGAATGTGTCTCTCACATTCAGGTGTCCCTAAAGTGGTGCTCTATGTGGATTTGTTGGATAATCAGAAAACAAGTTCTTGAGTGAAGATAAATTCTCCCCTACACAGTTCTAGAAGGTAACTTGTGGGTTTTGTTCTCCTGAAGCAACACTGTGGAGATTCCCCAATCTTCTTGATCACAGAAGCACTTTAAGATATCACTTCCTCACCCTTTTCCCTGGAGAATCAGTGTGGCAGGCTTGGTGAGCCCAAGGGATGTATGTTTCTAACCAAGTCCCCAGGCATGCATACATTTAGGAGAGGAGGAGACAGACCGAAGGAGACTGGTGTGCCTCTAATGGTAATGTGCATGTGAACCCCTTGGCGACCTGGAGAAATGCAGGCTCTGACTCTATCCTCTGACCTGAGCCTAGGCCTTGGCTTGTTCACACAATTTCGTGCCACTCCTCCTAGGAAGACACATCGGGAACATTGATTTGCAGACCTCTGGTTCGCAGCTGGAGGCAGGCCTACCTTTCGAGGGGACATTAAGTCATTTTCTGATGCTCACAGCCGGGGAAGAGATCCTTCTCGGATTTGGAGACCAAGGACGCCGGTGTTCACAGGACAGCCTCCCACAGCACAGCACCCTCAGCCCAAAGGATCAGCACTGATGCTGCTGGGGCCCTGCCTGGTGCAGCATTCTTGAGCAGGTGCAAGCCTATCAGCTGCCCCCCTGGAGCCTCATCCAGACACCCAGAGTTCCACTCACATCTCCTGGTTTAGGACTTGTCCTGTCTTTGATGCACTTTAATTGCAGAAAATGAAAAAGGGCACAACAGTGTGTAATGGAAAACAAATCTCTGCTCCTCCCCTCACTCCTGGCCAGACTCTTCTCTTTCCCAGAGGCCGTGCTGCTTCTGTTTCTGGGATCTCCTTTCAGAAGGTGTCTCTGAATTAAAAGATGGATAGATAATGTCCAGAAATGATAGGTTCCTGTACTACGTTCTAAGGCTTCCATAACAAATTACCCTAGACTGGGTGGCTTATAAAATAGCAGGAATTAATTCTCTCACAATTCTAGAAGCTACAAGCCCAAACCCCGCTGTGGGAAGGGTTGGGTCATTCTGGGTGTCTGACTGAGAATCTGCTCCCTGCTTCTCTCCTAGCGGCTGGTGGTTGCTGGTAATCTTTGGGCTCTTTGCTTTGGGGACACGTCACTCCCATCTCTGCCGTGGCTGTCATGTGGCATCCTCTCTGTGTCCCTCTGCAACATTCTGTCCTCACACAAGGACAGAAATCATTGCAGAAGGCACACCCTACTCCAGTGTAACCTCACCTGAAATCATTACTCCTCCTAACGCTCTGTTGCCCAATGTGGTGCCCCTCAGAGGTACCGAGTAAGGACAAGAGCTTCACAGTTTAACTCACAACAGCGACCGAACACTGCCTTGTATTTCCTTTGTCACCTGTCCCAAGTCCTGGGCACAGGTCCCCCTTTTTCCATGGAGAAGCACCCCTTCCCTGCTGGATAAGAATCCAGAGTACACTCATAATCTACCTGACCAGTCTTTGCCTGGTGAATATTTAGGTTTTACCAACTTCCTGCTAATTCACACTCACTTTGATTTTTTTCCTTTTATATTTTTAGAGAATAACTAGCACATAGGAAAATAAAGTTACTCCCACATTTGCTACAGGTAGATTCTTCAGAGTCAGAAATGACCTGTATTCACCCTTTCTAAGTAACCCAGAAACTGTTGTTTCCCAACATGGATGAGTCCAGTTTCACAAAACATTCATTGAGTGAAGGCAGTGGTAGCTCTTGAACCTTCCTGGACATTAGCATTGCTTGGTGAGCTGCTTCAACAACAGACTGTGGGGTCCCACCCAAACCTTCTCAAGGTCACAGTCCTGGGAGGTGTATTTTTAAGAGACTTCCCAGCCGGTGACCAGGATGGCATGTTGTTAGAGAGTGTTAAGGAGATGGAGAGAGACAGTTCAACTCTCACCCTTCACGATTCTCCTGGAGAAACGTGGGCCCTTGGGCAGACCACTGCAGTATAAATCAACACAGCCTGGGTGTGGGCCTTGGATGCGGTGCAAGGGCAGGAATGAACACCTCAGCTGAAGTTATAAGGTGAGCGGCCATTAGCTGAGCCAGCACAGTGGAGAATCCAGACAGAAGGCACAGCACGTGCAAAGGGACATGTGTGGGAGCACGGCCAGGCCTGGGTGCTGTGAGAACCCACTGCAGGAGGAGGTTGGGGAGGAGGGGAGTCCAGGGAAGGTGGCCCGTGTGACCTCCCGGTGGTCATTTTTATCCTTCCCTCTCAGTCTCCTAATACCTAAAATCAAGTTGCAGGCTGATCAGTGTTTTGTCCTCAGAGCCCACTCAGGCCAAGTTATTCACTTAGCAAGCAAACCTGTGTAACTGCAGAGGAAGGATCTTCAACCTTGCTCTCGGCAGCCTGCGAGCCGGGACCAAGATGGTGACAGAGAATAAGGCCAGAGGACTCAACACCGTTAAATGTTAGTGCAGGTAACACTTGGTTGCCACCGAGAAAAGTACTGAACATGGGAATAGCATCTCCTATAATCCCATCCTTGTATTTTAAGAAAACCGATGATGCAAAACCTGGAACGAGGCGGGGGGAAGGTGAGAAGCAAGCCGAACTGGGGCTGCATGGAGGCTGGCCATCTGGAGCCGAAGCCGCTTCATCAAACAATCCCTAATTGTTTTTAATAAGGTGCGTAAGTTATGTTTGGCTTCCTCTGCTCCTTGCAGTCTCCCTGTTGAGTCTGTTTTTTATTTTCTTATGAAACAATAAGGCCAACATAATTAAAAAGCAAAGAACATATTCACCTCCCTGAGAATGGGGCAGGTAATTAAGAGCTCCTTCTGAGAGGAAGAGTTGTTTTTCTTTTCTGTTCTGTTCTGTTCTGTTCTTTTCTTTTCTGTTCTGTTCTGTTCTGTTCTGTTCTTTTCTTTTCTTTTCTTTTCTTTTCTTTTCTTTTCTTTTCTCTTTTCTTTTCTTTTTTCTTTTCTCTTCTCTTCTTTTCTTTTCTTTTCTTTTCTTTTCTTTTCTTTTCTTTTCTTTTTTCCTTTCCTTTTTCTTTTCTTTCTTTGGTTGCACTTGTTACAAAAGAGGAGGCAGCAGGCTGAGAAGAAATATAGTTAAGTTCCAATCTTAATTTTCCCCTCCATTTGCTGAAAAGGAAATGAAGTTAAAGGGGGTAAAGACAGAAACATGTGTTTCTCCAGTTCACTTTCTATGCCTAGGCCCAGCATAGTCCCTGAAATATAGAAGACATTTGATAATATTTGTGGACTGACCCACAGCAAGAGGAGAAGAAAGGGCAGAAATCTTGGGTTACCAGTTTGGCACCAGGCATCAAGGGAGAGTTTATCACAAATATTATCCTATTGAACTTTCTCCAACATCCTACAGAGGTGGATACACTTTAAAAGTATCTGTGTATGACCAAGTTGGTGAGAGGGAAAGAACAGGAAAACGAGGGAGAGAGAGAGCTGGGCAGCCCAGGGCGCCTGGCACGGTGTGAGACTTACAGAGTAAAGGAAGTAAAGGGATGCTGGAGACACATTTTAAACATGGATTTTAAGAGACCAACAGGGGAGCAGTGTAGCTTGCCTGGCCAGGGAAACTGCAATTTCAGGACGTAGCATGATAGGATAAACAAAGAAGCCCTTGGTAACATAAGGCTCAAGTCTAGGCAGCTGGGCAAGGGAGGGCAGGAGGATATGGTCTTGTGCAGGCTGCTGGGCCTCATGTGCTTTCCTTGGCTGCTGCTTCTGAATACATGCGCCCTGTCACAGTCCCTGTCCTCCCGAAGGCCCTATGAGACATGCTCTTCCAACCCCATTCCCACTGATGAGGAAACAAATATGTGGGAGGCTGAGAAACCAGCCCACAATGAATCCAGCAGCGGTAAAGCGGGTATCTGAAGCCGGACTGGTTGTCCCCAAAGCCTGGGCCTCTGATCTCTGCTCTGTATTTACATCTTTGGCTCAGATGCATAGGCAAGGCCACCCATCATAATTCCTTCTCTGGTTCCCTTGCATGATTTCTCTATTGGCAACAGGAAGAGTGGTCTTATCTATAATAAAATAATACCAAAGCATCCACATGTATGCTTATTCACGTAACAGTGTATCTTTATAGTACTAGGGGAGACACAAGGATGCCCGGGTCACGGCCCTGGGAGACTTACACTTAGGTGGCTGGACTCAGGGGTAGGGTGCTGTGCTTGTCACCTTACACACGTGCAAGGGAGCAGGTACCTCCACAACGCACCATGCTTTCCCACAGAACTCTCCAGGCAAAGGCCACAGGTACCCAACTGAGGGGACCATGGCTATTACAAGGTATGATAAAAACTATGGTGAATGTTTAATTTTTAGAAACTGTATTTCAGTAAAAAGACACATTGATGTTAATCCCCCTCAAAGTACTCCCCGTCCCTTCACCTAGCCCATCATTTCTGTCACTTTCTGGAGTTCTTCTTTACTGAGTGTCCTTTGGTGCATCATTGCGGCTGCCTCAATGTCCTGAATCCATTCGAGATGTTTACCTTTTCTAGTCATTTTGACTTTGAAGGAAAAGCCAGAGTCTTGTGGTTCCAGATCCGGTGACTAAGGTGGGTGAAGACACACCACAATGTTTGTATTTGACAGGAGTTTGTGTACCACACCAATGTGGGACACAAAGTGTTGTCATGAAACTGCTTGCCCATTTCTCAGACCATTTTCTAGGCACCTCATTTCTTAAGTACTCTAATCAGCCCTTGTAATATCCAGAGTTCACTGTAGGGTTCCTGAATACAAATCCAGCTTGCACAATTGCATGGAGGTCACGAAGCATAATCAACATCACTTTGCTGTTGGATCTTGATTTATGAGCTTTTTTCCCATGAGAACTGGGTGATTTCCATCAAGAACTCTGAACCTTGGTTTCAGGATGACCTAACTGTCCTCTCCCTTGATAATAGCTCTTAAAAAACTAATATGTGAAGTGGCATGATTGTGCAATTCCAATAAAATGTATTGTCCATAATCAATAATTTATAGCTCACTTTCAAACACACCTTCTCTCAACCATTTTTCGTAACCAGTTGGCAGCACTAAGTTGAAACTTGTCACATGGTGTTGGTAGGTTGAGCTGCTGCTTTGTAATGCAGATCTCTGCCTTTCCATTGGATGGCACTTAGCAGCAGCATTCACCATATTTTTTGAGCACATGTGGTGGCCAGGGTATCGCAGAAGTCTTGGTAGAAAGACAGGATAATGCTTGAGCCAACACTGGAAGACTGTGAGGCTGGAGACAGAGGACAGGATTGAGAGGCTGTGATGGGGCAGGGCTGGGGCATTCTGGGAGTAGGTAGGCAAAGTTATGTTGCAGAAGGGAGGGTTTAGGGGAAAGGTTTGCCAACGTAGCTCAAGTTAGATGACACCAAGCTTTAAATACCTGGTTCAGAAGATGGGACTTGACAGGCAATGGAAAGCTCTGGGAAACTGTCACTGTCTTTCTAGAAATCCAAAGAAAGGACCTTAGGACATATGAAGATGTTGAACTGAATGCTTGATTATCAGAGGACATTCCCTATCTCCTATAATGGTCAGGACTCCTTCAGTGGTCAGTGACGGGAGCTTGTCCCAGAGTGGCTGAAGCAGAAAGGATCTTGCTAAGTTGCCTAGGTTGGGCGACTCAGACTTGGGATATTCTCACCTCAGCCTCCCAGAGTGTAGGAATATGGGCCTGCACTGTAATACCCAGCCTGGCTTGATTCTGGCACTCAAGCCAAGCAGTGGTCCTGGCTTACTGTCTTCCCAGCCCGCGGCTCCTTTCTCCCGTTGCAGGCTCCAGCGCCAGTCTGAGCCACACCAGCCCACCTTATGAGTAAATCCTTAGCAAAGCTGCTCTGCTGTGGTTGGTGCTGAAGGATGTCCTGTCCTTCTTCTAAAGAGTGTGCTGATGAGCCGGGCATGGTGGCACACACCTGTCATCCCAGAACTTGGGAGGCTGAGGATCGCCATGAGTTTAAGTCCAGACTGGGCTTCATAGTGGGTTCAAGGCCAACCTAAACTGCATAGCAAGAGATCCTGTCTTTAAAAAAACAAAACAAAAAAAACCCCCCAAAAATCAGCACACTGATGAGAAGAGGAGGGATCCTTCGTGTAATCCATAGTATCTCTGAGACTCAGTGAGTTGCTTTTTGATAATGATGTCCTAGTGAGGGACAGGAACTGGCCTTCTTTGGTCACAGGTGGGTCTTGGTGAGCCATCCCTTGTGAAGGCTGGCTGTAGGAGTCTGGGCAAGCTGGGAACCACTAGCAGGGCGGTCTGGAGCACATGTTTCTAAATCTGACTTCAGTTCAATCCTGTATTTTTAGTGCCAAGGCCTCAACCTCCACTCCTGAGGTTCTGATTCAGTGAGTATTGAATCTGGTTTCTTTTTTGAAGATTTTCGAGCCTGGGATGTCTAATTCCTCTCAGTCCTCTCTGGGTGTAAGTTTCCCAAGAGTGGAATTTTTAAAGTGTGATCCATTCAGCCACAGGATCCCAAGAAGCCTGTTGGTACAACTAACTTGCACTTTGTAAATAATTCAACTCAGGCCTTCAGGTCACCAGCTCTCACCTGGGAGTGATTTTGTCCCAGGTGACATCTGACAGTGTTTGGAGATTTTGGTTATTATAGATACTCTGCTGTAGGTGTCTGGTAGTGGAGGCCAGGGGTGCTGCCGCATGTCCTGTAGTGCGCAGGAAAGCTCTCTTGACACAGAACCATCCAGCCAAAGTGACATTAGTGCCCCACTGGGAAGCTGTGCCTTTATATGTTCAGGCTAGATCTCCTCTGTCAGAGCCCTGCTCTCTGACCCGTTAAAGCTCACCCTGCTTGGCTGAGCTGGGAAGCTGTGCGTTTGCCATGACGTCCATGAACTATGTGCATATTTTCTGGTTTCTCATTTTCACTTTCTGTTAATGTAAGAGCCACTTTCTATACTGTGACACATGGTTCCCAAAGCTTTTTTTTTTCCTTTTTCTTCTTCTTCTCTCTTCTTTCTTGCATTCCTTCACGCCACGCCATTTTCACACGGGGGCGAGAAGGACATCTGTTTGGGCCTCAGCCTCCGGAGGAGGCCCTAAAAATGTCTCGAGAGGAGCTGAGTTGGAGACCAAAGAGGCGGCTATGTGTGAAGGCCCTGGGCAGCCCTCTCTGCTCTAGAAAGATGATGCTAAAAGAAGCATTAAGTGTTCCCATCTCGTGTTTATACTATTCCTATTTCATAAAGGCAGAGAAATTAAATTAGGGTGCTTTGCAGCATTTGGCAGCTGGACATTTCTGGGTATCTCTTCAGAGCCAGTTGGCCAATTGGAGAGTTGTGCCATTTATGAGATGAACACAATGTACATGAGAAATGCGGGTGTTTGAATCATCAAACTATTTGTTTGGTTGAAGTTTTCCCCAGACAATGAAATATTCATGCATCATCTATCTGGAGTTTGCTTTGATGAGGTTTCTGTGTTGCTGGAAAGGAAGGGAAGGGGAAAACCACTCATAGAATGATGCAGAAGGCTGGATGTAGAAATGCCCTCTGTCCTGGCCCATAGTTGTAGACAACTGCATCTATAAGACGAGTGGTGTTGTTGCAGTTCGGTTTCAGTGTGATTTGGAATGCGTATATGGAGTAAAGAAGTGCTCTCAAACAGATAAATAGAAGCTCATTGGAACGTCAGCCTCTCTGACTATTGAAAAAATAAAATTGTAACTCCTTTACAAGAAGTACTATGGTACACATCAAAATCTCTGTGGAGAACTTGTTAGATAAAATAGCTGTAAACATCTGAAGAACTCTTGAGAGGAATACAGTGAACCATTTTGAAAGCAAGACATAGGAGCAAGAATGTTTTATGGATCTGAGGGCATCATGTGGTCTCTGCAGATGTGTCAGAAGGTATCTTTGTGGAGCTTTGCTTTGCTTTCTGACAGGGGGAACCAGGGAGTTTGGCCAGAAACATCAAGCGGCTCAGTGCCGAGGTTGTTCAAGATTAATGAGTGATGATTCTAACGTATTCGTTTACATGCAACAATCACCCATCGAAGACCTATGTGCTCTTCTCAGAAAACCACAAGGGCCCAGCCCTGCCAGCCCATGTCAGCAGGCACTCGCTTCTTACTGACGGGTTCTTTCTACAAGTCCTTTTAACCAGCATTTCCTTTTAAAACCCTAATTTTGCAAGTGCCCAGGGCCAAAACCACATGATTACTGAGTCAAATGTTTTATAAGTGACATTTGTCCTGATTATTTGCACAAGCAGATGACATATCCCAGAAGGGGTACACTTACTTGCTTACATATTTGGGAACGCTTCCTCCAGAAAAAAATCTAATAGAGAGTGCAACTTGTTTCTTTTAAAAAGAAATGAAAGAAAAAAAAACCCAAAAGAAGTGAAAGAGAAAGATATGGTCAGTTAGAGGGTAAGCAACATAATCATTGAGGTGCTTAGTATGTTCTGGGCCTAGGACGGTACTTAAGAAGCCAGAGATAAGACAGTAGGTAGGAAAAGTCATCTTACCCCCTTTCTGGCCAGATTGGCGTTGATTTGAGTTCCACTTTGGCTGAGGTCAGAATCTCTCAGAATGGCAGCATCCTCAGCCGCAGATTAGGAAGAAGAGCACACACCTCATGGTGTTGTGTGGATAAAGCAGAAAAAGGCACGTGACCACCCTGGCGTGTGCCTGGTGTACTGTACACACCCCAAGAGTGGCCATTATTTTTGATATTCAGTGTTACTACACTGAATAGTGTTACTACACTTGTGATTGTATGAATTACTATTTTCAATAATATCTGTGTTACTACACTTGTGATTGTATGAATTACTATTTTCCATAATATCTGTGATAGAAAAACGCCCCCTCCCAATTCCCATAGTTTAACCAAGAACCCATGAATATAGTGATTTACCCCACAAAGAGGAGCTGGCAGAAATGATGTGGTTATGGACCTGATCCTAGATTGTCCATCTGGTCCCAATCTCACCACACTGGAAGGCAGAGGACGCTCCCTAGCTGTGGTTGCAGAGAGACTTGAAGAGATATAATAGATCAGCAAGATTTGAGGTTATTGGTACCGAAGATGGAGGAAAGCAGCTCTCTGAAAGGGCAGGAGCCCTCTGGAATCCAGGCAAATAATCCCCTACAAAGTATGGCCGCGTGAGTTCAGCTGGGTGAAACCTGCAGAGATAGTAAGTAACAGAATGCATCTGATTGGATTTAAGACCAAAATCTTAACTAAATTAAAACAGTTTGTAAGACAATATACTCATTTTGTTTTAAGCCACTGAGTTTGTGGCAATTTGTTACAGCAGCAATAAAAGTCTAATACATTGATACTAACACAGTTATTAATAGTATTATAGTCCCCGTACAGGCGTGATTTCACTTTCCTTTTTTTTTTTTTTTTTTTTTGTGGGTACTGGGAATCAAACTCAGGACCTTGTACTTGCCAGGTAGTGCTGCACCACTGAGCTATATCCCCAGCCATTCCATGGGTTAGTTACCTGCATTTGACTGCTGTCTAAAAGTATTGAATGGAAAATTCCAAAAATAAACAATTCACAAGTTTTAAATGATCTATTGTGAGTAACATGATAAAATCTGTTATTACAGAATATTGTAATAATTCCTCTGTTTACTTTTGTTAATCTCTTTCTGTGCCTCACTTATAAATTAAACATTATCCTATGTATGTAGGTATAGCAAAAAACATACTGTATACAGAATTTAGTACTATCTGAGGTTTCAAGTGTCCACTGAATGCCAAGGAACCTATCTCTTGTGGTTAATGAGATAATTGACTTTTTTTTCCTGATTTATTATTAAAATGCCTAGATTTCAATGGAAAAGGTGATTTTATTATTTTTGAGAGATTAAAGGGCAGTCCAGCCTTGGCAGTACATAATCTAGCATCTTTAAGAACTCAGGAAGCTGGTTGTGGTGGTGTATGCCTGTAATCCCAGAATTTGGGAGGCAGGCAATAGGATCGCCATGAGTTCAAGGCCAGTCTGACCTACAAAGTAAAACCATGTCTCAAAAAAAGATACACAAAAAAAAACCCTCAGGAAAAGTTATTTCATTAATCTTTTTATTTTATTAATATGTGCTTGCAGTCAATACATAATGATTATAGTCATTGTGGGGAGCGGGTACATGCACATAACACATTTTAATTGTTCTTTTTCACTCTCTTCCTCCCCCATCTAAGTTTTTATCCTGTACATGTAAAATTACAAAATTATGTATAACATCAATGTGGAAAGACTAGCATAACCATCACATTTAACAGTTGTTAAATTTTCTTCACATTTGTTACTTTCATCTTCTTTTCTTTTTTTACGTATTTTTAAAGTGTTTTAAAATAGTCATCATTACATCTTAACCCTCAAAACATCAGAGTGTACCCTTCAAATCACATAATCACAATATTATTATCATAGCCAACAGAATTAATATTAATTCCTCAGTACTATCTAATATTAAATGTTTAAATTTTTCAAATGTCCCCAGAAGTTCTTTCCTAGCTGATGTGTTCAAACCAGAATCTAGTCCAGGGTTGTGCATTTCATTAGCTCACTGTGATGCCTGAGGCTGTTTTAATCAAGAACTCCACCCCCCACACACCCCGTCCGTCCTCCGTGGCCTGGACTGGAGATGGGCGCGAGCCCCTGTCTTCTTATAGATGGTCTCACGGTCACAGTCAGGATTCGTCTAATTCCACCTGATGGCAATTTCTTTATGAAGAATGCAAAGGAAAACTGCTGTGCTCTGCACTTGCCTTGCTTTTCCACCTCTCCACTATTATGAATCCTTTGAGCTACACACTCATTCATCGGAACAAATCAGCCAGCTTGGCATTTTGTGAATGCCTCTTATTCCAGCATTCTGGGAGGCTGAGGCGGGAGAATAACACAGTCAAGCTCAGCCTGGGCAACGCTACCAACTTAACAAGACTGTGCCTCACAAAAACAAACCAAAACCAAAGGCTGGCGATGAAATTCAGTGCGAAGGTCCTGGGTTCAGTCTCCAGCCCTGTAAAAACAAAACAAAACAAACAAAAAAGTCAGCCAGCCATTTGTTGAGGGTTTACTCCACATTTCCCATGCACTAGTACTGAAAACATTCCCTCAGCAGCCCTTTCACTAAGTAACGAGATCTTGAAGGGAAGGTCTGTTTTTCCTGAACCTTTCCTTTGAAACAGTAAAAGCCGCAGACTAGTTTTTCTTTTAAAGAAGATCTAACAAAGAGAGTCATGATGCTGTGGCTATACCATCCCTAACACTGCTCAGAGGCTGAGTCTTAGCCGGCCTCTAAGAATCTCCAGGTGCTTTCCCACCAGCCTGCAAGGTAGCTGCTGTTACTCAGTAACGTTACTATTGTGTAGATGGTGACAGCTGGGGGCAGCTCACAGCCTAAGGCCTCATGGCTTGCGGCTGGAGCGGTGGGATTCTAACCCAAGTGTGTCTGCTTCTTTTGCCCAGTACCCTTTTATAAATCCACTACTTTCATGGCTTCTCTAGTAATCAAATTGATTATTTCATTTTGTGATGGCAGAACAACCCCTTTGAGTTTTTTTTTGTTTTGTGCACTGGTTTGTTGTGATGCTCAGTCAGGCCAGTGAATGTTGGTTCAGGCTCTTTCCTCTTCATTCTGTTAGAAACCACAGCCCACTCTGCTGGAAAAGAACAAGAGACCTTGGGAGGGTCTATCAGTTTCAAGACCTTAAAACAACATCAGCAAACATTTTCCGGAAAAGATCAGATAACAGGTTTTGTGGCCATGCGGTCTTTGTCACAGCTACCCTTTCTGCTACTGTAGCAGAAAACAGTACAACAAGGAGTGGGAGTGCCTAATGAAATGTCACTTATAAAAAGGGACAGTGGATTGCACTGGGCATGAGGCCTGGAGTTTGCCACCCTTGGCCTAACACAGAAAGCAAAATAACAGCCACTAAGCAAAACGTGGCCAAAGATGTGTCTGATTACCTTGCACAATGTGCATCTATTAAAAAGTTAAGTGTTAACATTTTTAAAAATTGGGATATTTCTTCCTGTTTCCAGCTCTGTTGGAAGTTTGGAAGGGCTGGTGATTGGGCTGTCGGTCACATGAGCAGAGGAGGGCAGCTGCTCTTTGAAGCGGCCACTGTCTCCCCAGTGGGCTTCTACCTCACCCTCCTCGATGCCCCGAAGCTGCAATTTGTTGCTCTCCATCATTTCTTACCTGGCCATTTCCTGTTTGATGTCATCTGCTTAGTGCCTGTAGACACCTGTATTTTTAACCAATGCCACCATGCAAAAGGATAAGATGTCTGATTGATGGTAAAAGAAACAAATGTCTTCATGAACAGACCTTGGAAAGTAAAGACACAATGGTAAAATGTGGCTATTTATGCTTGATTTTTAAGAACAATGACTTCTGTGTTATCAGACAGTGAAGGGCCATTTGCATCTAGGGCAACATCACTTGGCCACTTGGTACCGACGTGGACTGGCTCTAGGTGGGAACATGGAGTGCATCGTGCTGGCTCTGTGCGGGCTCTCGCCTGCACTTTCTTTGGGATCCTCTCCTTTCCACTTTAATGGCTCAGGGTCCTTATGGCTTAACCTTTGTCCACCCTTTGGTATACCTGCTTTTTTTAAAAAAAAGATCTTTCACTAAATTAAATGATACTATTAAAGATTTTTTATCATAAAACATCTAATATTACCCATCATACTAAGATAAGACTTAAATAATTTCCTGTTGTTTGTATCCACCAACGCACCCATTTTAATGAAGAGGAAAGACTTGGAGTTTGTTAGATGTGTAATTGTGGAGTGTGGGGCTTGGAGAGAGGATGAGAAACCTTTGGCGGGAGTCCTGGGACCTTCTGAAGGATGAGAAAGCATTCTGAAGCCACCCATTCCCACAGGGCGGCCCTAAGTGGCTTCCTTAGCCCAAACTCGGAGCCATGCTGGACCAGTGTAGATTAATTACAACACACCTCAACTGGGGTTCTCCAAAAGATTTCCCTTGGCCAGTGGGGATATTCATAGTCTTGGAGTTCTAATCTGCATAGATTAAATGCAGAAGGACAGGTGGAAGTTGCCTGGACTCAGCAGCAGTGACCTGCTCATTGACCAGATCTTCCTGCAAATCCCACTAGCTTTCCATTCTCACCTTCCAGCCAGTCACTACCAGTGCCAAAAGCTGACAATCACTGTGAAGCCAATATTGAATTCCCATGAAATAAATAGAAAGCTCTCTCTCTTCCCTTGCCATCCATGAGTTCAAGGACCACATGTGGGTTCTGTTAAATACTGAGTGCACAAAAAACATATTCAGTGGGCAAAAAAATAAACCATATTCAATGGGCAGAAAACATATTCAGTGGCCCTGGGGCTCTTTCTGAAGACTAAAGGAGTCTGAGCCAGATGTGATTGCTCATGCCTGCAGTCCCAGTATGCAAGAGACTGAAGCAGGGGGATTATTGCAAGCTTCAGACTAGCCTGGGCTACACAGTGAGTTCAAGGTCTGCCTGGAGTACGTAGCAAGAACCTGTCTCAAAACCAAACCAGAAGAAAACAAAACAAAAGTCTCAGCAGTGCTTTTCCATGAGCACAGCAGAGGAATTTGTCTCAGGTAGCCTCAGGCCAGAACAAGGTTGGATAGGGTTATGCCTGTGGGGCATGCACCCTTAACCAGGTCTTTCTGGTTTTACAACATGGCAAACTGAGCATAATCAGGTCCACAGAGCTAGTTTATATTTAGGGGTTGTATTAGCCTATTTTCTATCACTTTAATCAAGTATGTGAGTCTGTGAACTTTATATAGGGAAGAGGTTTATCTGGCTTACATTGCTGGAAGTTTAAGGATATGGCACTAACCTTGTCGTGGCTCTCATGAGGACCTCATGACGGGTGGTGCGATGAGGTAGCAGCACATATGAGAAGGAGAGCGCATACAGAGAGACAAGAAGCCAGAGAGTGGGGGTGGTCAGCCTTACGCTTTTATAACAACGCTCTCAGGAGAACCAGTCAGGGTCCCATGAGAACCACCTTAATTTCTTCCCAGGGCTCTACACCAAATAACCTCATCCCTTCCCACCAGGTCCACCCCCTGGGCTCTTAAGAGTTCCATCATGTCTCATATTCACATACTGGGACCAAGCTTCTAATCCATGTCCTTTGGAGGACAAACCTCATCTGTACCATAGCAGGGTTCTTTTCAAAACTAACATGTGTTGTTTGGCTGCAGGAACACAGGAAGGTAAAATCCTAAGGTGCAGCTGGTGGTTATTTGGTGCTAGAGCCCCATTATTAACCCCTCTGCCACCTGCAGACTTTTGGATGAGTAGTGGGGGGGGGTTGAGGGAGAGGTTTGTCACAGAGGAGATGCTGGTGGGTTCCACTGTGGCTGAAACCTGCCACCTGCACTCTTCTGCTCCAGACCTCGTTCCTCAGCACCATGGGGTAGTTCTCTCCAGCAAGCCTTTCACACAAGGGAGCAGTCTTTGGGCAACTGAGTGTAGACATTTCCCTCTCTGTGAAGGTTACACGTACAGCGCAGCTGTAGAAAGGGTCAGCCCGTGTCACTCAGAACCGCACAGAAGCCCTGTCCCAGTTGGAGGAAAACCAAAGCTCTCCAGTGGCATCATCTGGTCCTGGTGCCTTTCTGCTTCCTCTTTCTGACCACAGCACCCTCCCATTTGTGTCTGCCACAGTCACTCTGGTCACACTTCTTTTTCTACTTTCCTCTGAAAACAACCCAACATAGCCTTCCAAAATGGGCCAAAGTGTACATTCTCCATGGTATGCTTTCCAAAGTTTGGTGTCCAGACCCCCAAGCATAGGATGCAATCTCCTGGGACATAGGAAAAAATTAGAACTTGTTTTATCATTTATATTTAATCTCATGCTTTAAAATTTAATTTTAAATGCATGCTTTATAATGCTCACATCAGCATAGTTGTACATAAACATATTAGTAGTTTATATAGACATTTATAATTTATAAATAAGCAAGAATACATAACATATATTTGTGCAAGCTCACAATATTTTAGTGGCATGTGTACAGGATTGCAAAAGCGTAGGCCACTATTAAGTTTTGTAAAAAAAAAAAAAAAATAGAGACCAAGATTATCTTTGGTACTTTTCTTGTTGCTGTGACAAAATACCCAACTTCCAAAGTTAAAGGAGAAAAGGTTTATTTCAGTTAACAGTTTGTGGGGGTTTCAGTCCATAGTTGGCTGGCTTCAAGGCAGGGCGGCATGGCAGAGGGGCATCATAGAGGAGAAACAGCCAGAAGGCAGTATGAGCAGCAAACGCTTGCCTTTCCCTTTTGTCCCATCCAGGCTACCAGCCTTATGGGTGGTGCCACCCAGAACTATGCTAATTCCAGTCAGTGGACTAATTTAGTACCATACTCCCTTAATTCCAGTATTACAGACCTTAGATACAGCCAGCTCCAAAAAGCTCCACCTATGATTGCCTGAGACTGGGGTAGGGGGAATCTAGATACAGTACAAGCCATAAAAAGATCATATCTTTCTTTCAAGTGACCAATTATTACTATTTTTATAAACCCAAAGCTCCCTCTTCATCTCCAAATACTTTTTGAATGTTGCCAAGCCCTGCAGCCATGTGTTGCTTAACCCCTCAACAGAGGGTGTGGGGAACACAGGTTGCTTCTGTCATTTAGGTTTTCAGGGGCAATGCTGTTCCTCTATTTTTCTGAAAGTTTGAATGACAACATCAAAAACAAACATTTTCCCAATTAAGATGTGTATCTCACGCTTGAAATCCAAAAATATGCCTAAGGAAGACAGATAGAATAACACGGTGAAAGACAAATTGTGGGTGAGGAGAACCGATGAAAAAGGACCCAGAAAAGACGACTAACGAAGGCCCAAAGCAGAAAGCGAGAAATTATTCTAGAAGGACAGCAAATGTGGTTGGAGGACTAACCCATATTCAAGTCAGGAATATACTCTGAATTATTGAAATCGGAATGACTCTCATATTCTATTAAAGAGGAAAAATGGTATTAGAATAAATATTAAAGGAGTCAAGGTCTGGGGGCATTAATCTTGCGTGAATATTATCAGCTTCGTCAGTGACTACAACTACCCTCTTCCCATAGACTCACGCACCTACCCTGCTCCTCTGCCCAGAGTAAACTCCCAGTAAAGACGTCTTAACAAACTGGTAAAAAGAAAATGTGTGTGTGTGTGTATACATGTGTGTGTGATATATATCACACGCAAACTGTATGACGAAAGCTGTTTCATTAGGACACTGGGGCCTGGACTAAGGAGTAAAAGTTTAGCTGATACTTTAGTATCAACAATTTAGTTGTTAAAGTGCAGTCGGTTTTTCTACTCTTATTTAGACAAGTGTGATCTGAGCACTGCTCAGTCAGTCCCAGGCACTATGTTTGATGCTGGAAAGAAACGTCACTTTGTCTCTCTCTCAGGCAGCTGTCTGTTTGTTGAGGGAATCAAGATGGTACAGAACAGCCCCCTAACGTGCCAAATTCTCCCCAAGAATGGAAGAAGTGCCAGGGAGTGCGGGGTGAGGGCAGGGTGAGCAAAGACAACTTCTGCCTCAGAGGATTTGAATGTGGTCTTCCAGGATGCCAAGGATGTCTGCAAATCATAAAGGAGACCTAAGAGAGAAGACGGCTTATATAAAGGCCAGAAAGTAAGACAGGGCAGGGCTAACTTGAGGAGGTGCGAGATCAGTGCTGAGGAAAATTCAGGCAGTTCGCACTTTATCTTGAAGGGTCTTGGAAATCACTGGAGGATATTTTTTATTGCTTTAAGCAAAAGACTGACACATACAGATCTGGGGAAAATTCAAAGGGCAAATAGAAACTGGGATCAAAGAAACCAGTGAGGAGGCTATAAAAATAATCCAGACCGGAACTGTTCAAGCATAGAACTGGAGAAGACTTCTTGGGTTAACAAATAGAGAACAAATTCAAGAGACACTTCAGATTCTAAAATCAACTGACCTTGACATGCTTATGCCAAGATGGGAGGGAAGAGTGCGGGCTCAGAGTTGGCTATCCGTTTCCTACGTTAACCAATACAGAGCACAGGGTGGGTTGCCCGCGCTTTCCGTTTCTTTGGTGGTGAGGGTGCCTCCTGTAGAAACATGATGCGTTTGATTCATTCATTTTATTATTATTTTTAAATTTATACGTCATAACTTTGACTTGTTTTGGCACACAATTCTGTGAGTTTTAACACTTGCACAGGTTCATGTAATCACCACCATAATGGGGGTATAAAACAGTTTGATCATCTCCAAAAGTTCCATCAGCCCAACACTCACCTGCTTCACACTCCTGGCAGATAAAGAGCTGCTCTCAACCCCTCTCATTTTGCTCTCTCAAATGTCATTTAATAAAATCATACACCATACAGTATTTTGAGATTGGCTTTCTTCCCTTGGCTTATTGCCTTTGACACTCCAGGTTGGAGACCTAGCTCAGCGGCATAAGCACCTGCCTGGCAGGTACAAGGTCCTAAGTTTGATTCCCGGTACCAAAAAAAAGAATTATAAATATATATATATAGACACACACACATACATACAGGTCAGTTGCTGTATGTATCAATATTGCTTTTTTCTTGCTGAGTATGTAATCTTCCATGGTGTAGATATACCACAAGCAGGTTGTCTGCTCATGGTTGAAGGACCTTTGGGCTAGTCTCAGTTTGGGGCTGTGATGAATAGAGCTCTTCTAAGTGTATCTTCTCTACCTCAGACAGCAGAGCTATACTTTCTTTCATATTTATTGACGTAAAACATGCAGAACATAAAATTGAACAATTCTTATAGTCAGTGGCCTTATGTTATAAACATTTTTGTACAAGTTTTTGCGTGAACATGAATTTTCATTTGGAGTAGAGCATAGGAGCGAGGCTGCTAGGTTATTTGAGCAAGTATGGGTTTATCAGAAATTGTTGAAGCGTTTTCCAGAGTGGCTGTGTTGTTTTGCATTTGTACCACTGATGTGAGAGTTTCTATTGCTCCTTGTCACCTCTTAGCATTGATAGCCCTCTGCCCCACCGTCCTGGCAAAGGTGCACTGATATCTCTTTGTGCTTTTAACTTGCATTTGTCTAATTTCCAGCTGTGTTGAGAAGTGCTTACTGTTTGCTTTTGCCATCCACATACTTTCTCTGTAAAGTGTCTGTTCAAGTATTTTGTTCATTTTGAAATCAGATTGTTTTGTTTCAACTGGGCTTTCAGCTGTTTGTATATTTTGAATACAAGTCCACCACTGGTTATGTGATTTCCAGATATCTTCTCCTAGCTAACAGCTTGTCTTTTGTGCCTTTTGCCTAGTAAGGTTTTAATTTTAATGAACTTCAGTTTATCAATTTTTCTATGTGGATTTTGTTATGTGATTCTTGTTGAGTAAAAATTCTGTTTATCATAAGGCACAAGATTTTCTCCTCATCAAGGATACAGCTCAGTGGCACAGTGCCTGCCTGGCAAGCACAATGTCCTGAGTTTGATTCCTGGTAGCAAAAAAAAAATTTTTTTTCTCCTCTATTTTGTAAGTCTTTATAATTTTACTTTTTATCTCTATGATCTGTTTTTGATTCTTTTAGATAAGATGTTAGGTTTAGGTAGATGTTCCTACCTCACCTTAACATACTTGTATCTTTTTGTTCTAACATCAATGGTTGAAAGATTATCTTTTCCCCATTGAATTGCCTTTTACTTTTGTCAAAAATCAGTTGTCTACATGTCTATTTCCAGACATTGTAATACTGTCTTAAATGCTGTAGCATTATAATATTTTTTTGTACTGGGAATCGAACTCAGGACCTTGCTCTTGCCAGACAGGCACTTGTGCTGCTGAGCTATATACCCAGCTGTATAATGTGTTTTAAAATCAGTAGTGTGAGTCCACTAATTGTACACCTCTGTTACAAAATTGCTTTTGTTATTTTAGTTGTTGACATTTCTATGTAAATTTTACAATTATCCTGCATTTATCTGCCAAAAAAATTTTCCTGGAATTTTGATTGATATCTTGCTAATTTGTGAATCAACTTTTGAAGAATTGACCTCTTAACTACATTGAGTGTTTCAATCTATAATTATGGTGTGTCTCTTCATATATTTATTTTATGGCTATCATCATATGTATTCTGGGTTTTTTTAGATTTATAACAAATAATTACTTCTTACCCTTTTTTGAGCTATTATGAATAAGATTTTGAAAAAAATTTTGAATTGACTGTCCATTACAAGCTTATAAAATATAATAATAAATTTTGTACACTGAACTCTAATTTTATGATCACAAGGGCTCAGTGGTTCTAAGAGCTTTTTTTCCTACACATTTCTTGAGCTCTTCTGCATAGACAATTATGATGTCTATAAATGGATACAGTTTTGTTTCTTCCTTTTTGATCTGGATGGCTTTCATTTCTGCTTTTTATTTTATTGCAATGTCTAAGATTGCTAGTATAATGTTCAGTAGGAGTGGTAAAAGTGGCCATCTAGTCCTAAGAGAGCACATTCAGTTTTGTACCATTAAGCATGATTCCCTTTGTCTGGTTAATGAAATCCCCTTCAATTCCTAGTTTGCTAAATTTTAAAAATCACAGAAGAATAGCAAAGTTTATCCAGTGTTTGGTGCATCAATTATAGGATTTTGTGGGATTCTTTTCTAGACTTTTAATATTGGGATAACACTGACTAATTATTAAGTATTAAATAACTTTTCAATCCTAGGATATATTCTACCAGGTTATGGTGTTGTTATTTTTATATATTTCTGGACTTGATTCGCTAATGCTTTTTGAGGATTTTTGCAGCTACATTCATGAAGGATATTGTTCTGAAGCTTTTGTGTTCTCTCTGGTTTTGGCATAAGGTTAATGATGGACTCATAAAATCAGTTGGGAAGTGTTCCCGCCTCTTCTATTTTCTGGGAAAGATTGTTTACAATTGGTTTTGTTTCATCTTAAAATGTTTGGTAGAACTTGCCAATGAAATCATCTGAGACTGGAAAAGAGGGGTTTTTGTTTGTTTGTTTTGTTTTGTAAGGAAGATTTTTGGCTATGAAAATTTGATTTCAAAAAATAAAAGTAAGATTTTTTTTACTTATTTCTTCTTGAGCTAGTTTTGGTAGTTTGCTGCTTCTAAGAAATTGGTTCATTACTTCTAAGTTTTTGAACTTTTGTGTGTAGAATTGTTCATCCTATTCCTTGCTGTCATCTAAATATCTGGTATGGAACCTGTGGAGATATTGCCTTTCTTTCACTCCTGGAGTTGATAATTTGTACCTTTGTTTTGTTTTCTTTTGTTGGATTGACTAGTCGTTTATGAATGTATTGATCTGTTAAAAAAACTGGCTTTTGGTTTCATTTTTTTTTCTATATTTTCCTGTTTTCAACTTTGTGAATTATTGCATTTATTGGGACTTTCTCCTCCTTTCTGTGGAATCATTTGCATTTATTTTGTTGTTTCTTAAACTGGAGGCTCCCTTGTTGATTTGAACTTTTCTCTCCACAAACCATGTCATGCTGTAAGGTTTACCTCAGCACTCTTGTGACTATGTCCTACATATTTAGATTAGTTGTATGTTACTTTCATCCACTTCAAATGTTTTCTGATTTCTTTTGGAGCACAGTAGTAAAAAGTTGTAATATTTTTGTCTGAAAATACTAATATTTCTGTTAATTTTTAGGTGGTTTTGATTGCATTCTCTCTTTAATTGATGTCTTTGTTTACATGTCTGGTAATTTTTGATAACATGCTACACATTGTAAATTTCACTTTGTTAGATGCTCGATATTTTAAAGTAATTATTTGTACTTTATCCTGGGACAAAGTGAAGTCACTTGGAAGGAATATGTTCTTTGTGGGTGATGGAAGAATCAGGTCACTATACACTCTAAGGCTAATTATTTTTCCCTCTTGAAGCAAGATCCCTCTGGAGTCAAGATTTGAGGCCCTGTGAGTTATGTCAACTCTGAGGCTTCCCACTATGTCTGTAGGGATCATTCACTATCTGGTTGTACACAAGCTCTAACCGTGGGTCCTTCTAATCTTTTTTGAGTGTCCCCTCCTCAGGCTTTGGGTGGTTTCCTCACAAGGATGACTGACCAATTCTCAGTTGAATTATCAAGGAGACTCCTTACAAATCTCTGGAGTATCTTTTCTATGAACGCTCCTAGGGTCCTGTGTCTTGCAAACTTTAGAATCTTTGGCTTTTTGCAGACTCTCCTCAGTCCCCTCAACTCAAGGAGTCTGTCAAGCTTTGTCCCAGTCCCCTCTTTCTGCACAGTGGCCTGGAATATTTCTCCAGACTAGGATGAAATCATCCGGACTGGGATGACTTCATGCAGCTGGGGTGATCATAAGACTCATCTTGATTGTTTGGGTGATAATAAAATATAGTTTGTTGTCCAGTAGTTGTTTGTCTGAGTGTTTGGAAAGGACAGCCAATTGAGTACAAGATGGCAAGGATCTACCAGATTAGCTCACTAACAGGAGTTTTGCAGCTTCAGAACACGATGGCAGGACATGTGTGGATGAAAACTGAATTAGACTGCAAGATCTTTGGTAAAATAGAGCATGATTTCATTACCGCCACCACCTTATTTTATGGAGCTCTTAGTCTGAAATCGGGATAGGACCTTCATATGTACAATTTAATCTTAGAAGTGGCCCTGAAGACACTCTTCTCAGATTTCTTACTAAGGGAAACATAACTGACTAATGGACCCATCAGCTGCTATCTGAATTTGCCATTTTGTTGCCCTATGGCCACACTTTCCACAGACTTCTCCTGCCAGTAACTGAGTGTGCCTGGGACACTAACTGGGAGCTATGAACAAGACATTCTTGAATACTTTGTATCCAGAAAATGGTACTAATCTTGCTGAAACCTTCCCAGAACTGCACATGATCCAACAGTTTCCCCCCTCAGATTCCCATCTTTTACTTTCTCTCCCACCAAGATCAGACCAGATTTGTAGTATAACAGTTTGTTTTTTAACCTCTGGTTCCCAATTTCTTTCATGGGCATTTCCCCTAATACGTCCCTTGCACATGTAATCACCTTCTGTTGTATGCTTCTCAGAGAACTTTAACCATTCTCAAATAACTCTATAAGGTAGGAAAGATTCCATTATATTCAACGTACAGACAGGGGCCAGGATATGAGAGATTGGTGGGGGGAAGTAATACCCTAGAGGTCACACTTGTCATTTTTGGTTGAGCCAAGATCAAACCCCATGGCTATGTGACTTCAGAGGTTTTTGTCACATAGCCATGTGCTGTCCTGACATTCTCTGAGCCATACAGGTTGGAGAGACAGACGCTCAGTGTGCGTAAGGACTCCAAGTGCAGGTGGGTTGTTGGAGAAAAGCTTGGGAGAAGTGGCATGGAATTTGGCCCTCCTGGCCTTGAGAAAGGAGCAACTGGACTCTAGAAGAGAGATTATTTCTGTTGGTTAAAATGAGAGGAACGTTTGGAAGAGAAGAGGTTGTGAATATCCAGGTAATTTTTTTCCCTCCAAGTTTTAGAATTATCACGGTAAAATTAATTTTAAATTTTAATCTTTGACATAATAGAAAAGATATTTTGTAAGTCAGAAAACTGTCAGAGGCACAATTTGGTCCTACTGAAGTGTGCTACTCAGGGAGCCCACCTGTAAGGTTAGAATCAGCCCAACTGGAGCATGCTCCCAAATGCAATGGGGAAGGTTTCCATGGAACGTGGCAAGGAGCCCACACAGGCCTGGCAAGGGTGAAGTAACAGAGAGGGTGGGAAAGCCTTCTCAGCCAACTTCCAAGGACACTTAGAGCAAATCTCAGGAAATTCCAGCTGTTGGCGACTAGACATAACATCTGGGCGTTACTGGCTTTTACTTTTCATCATGATGTTCTAGCGCCTTTAGACACAGCTAAGTGTCATGTATACGTTTAAATAATTTAGTACAGTCACCGCTTCTTGCTGAGTTGCCTTAAGCTTGACATTAACAAAATCTACCCTACTTAAAAAGTTTTTAATACACACTTGTGTGTAATTGAGATGGATTAAAGATTAGATTAAAAACAGCACATTTTATAAGAAAAAATATATTATACATTGTTTTATCTCTATGTGGCTTGAAATCTTTCAGGCAGATAAAAGTGTGATCCTTAAAATCCATTTTTCATTCCTTTAATAAAATCTACACCAGTTCATCTCTCATTGATAGAGGCAGTTTAGAAAGAAATTACATTTGTTTTACGAAAGAAGTCCATATGTTTTATTTACATATACAATTTCCTGGAAATCTTCATGTGGGTGGTGTGTGTGTGTGTGTGTGTGTGTGTGTGTGTGTGTGTGTGAGCATGTGTGTTTGTGTGTGTTGTTGTTAAACATGAAGCTCTTAAAAGTTTCTTTTGGGGTGGGTTTTGCTATGCTAATTTTCTGTCTTCCTTCATTATAGAGTCTTCTATTAATTACCCAGCTCTTTTTTATATTTTGAAAGTTTTCTGAAGTGGTATTCCATAGACAACATGCTATGACAATGGAATTTCAGTTTTTTGGTTGACTGCTTGTAAAGAAGTTTTATTTGGACAGAAATGCAGGAAACTGACTTTTTTAAAACACAGAGTGTAGCTTGCTTTTTTTTTTTTTTTTTTTACAAAGAAATTGTTTGTGGGAAAACAGTTCAGAGTAGCTTATTAATGATTTTTGGATTTTTATTTCCCAACCCCATTCTTCAGATCTTTGTAACTAAAGACAACCTTTAGTTCCTCCTCTTGGTTATAGTGGTTTAAATGTTTGTTGGTATGTGACTTTGTTTAGTAAAGTTTGTGTGATTCCTTTTCTTTCTTTTTTTCTCCCCCCAGTGATCTCAGTTTGCTAAACATTGCATAATTTTCAAAAAATGTAGTCGAATACTTTTTGGCCTCTCGAAAGTTCAGAGTCATTGCTGTTTTCCACTTCAGTCACTCAGATTATTTTATGAAATCAGACCAGCCCCCAAAGTTGTTTTTTCTTGGCTTTAACTCTGGGGGGAGGTGTGCTGTGATTTTCACGAACTTTGATGTTTTCTGTCTTATGTAGGGGAGGACCTGAGAGTTTCCAGCAGTTTCTCTGCAACTAGGGAAAACCATGTATTGAATAAAACCCTTGCAGTGGACTGCTCAGTGCTTATTCTCTCTGATGTGCGCAGCTCTGCAAGCATCTCTTGGCAAACACTGAGGTTGTTCCTAGGGGAAAGAAATAGGAACATAGACGGCTAGCTCTTGGAGAGACCTTACATAAAGATCATTGGATCTAAAGATGGCTGATAAGGGGCACGAATACCACTACTCTTCGTCCCTTACCTGTAGAAGACATCGATAATCAGCCACGGCTTTCTTTCCACTGAGCCATCTACAGCTGTACAACCTCCCTCTGCGTAATATCCCAGGATACTGCTGAACTGCCAATGGAGTTTGCATGTGAGGTGGAATCTCTACCACTGTTGCTCATAACATATCTCTATAAATTTGCAGGGACAGGAGGGTCAGAGCAGGGGGGAAAATTGGTAGGGTTGAGAATGGGAGCTCAAGAATGTAATAAAGGTATTTGTTAGGTGTGTGTTCAGTAAGGAGTTCTTTATCTGTCCAGGCCTGTTTGTTTCCTCGCCATTAAAGTGTGGTGATAATGGGGTCTCCATCCCAGTCCCAGTAGGAGGGTTAAAGAGGAATGAGCCACACGAAGCCTTTAGTGCAGGCCAGGCATCAGTGCTTGAAAAATGTGAGTTGTCGTGATCGTGACCATCACTAATACAGAAAGTGACCTGCCTGCGATTACAAAGCCGGTTAAGGTTCTCAGCCTCAGCACTACTGACATTTTAAACAGCCAGACACGTCTTTGTTGTGCATGGTTGTCCTATGCATTGTGGGATGTCTGGTAACGTCCTTGGCCTCTACCCACCAGATACCAGCAAAACCACCCTGTCCCTCCTCCCAATCATGACAGATGTTTCCAGACATTTTTAATGTTCCCTTGGTGACAAAATAAATAGATTCTATTTTTAAAAAAAGTAAACATATTTGTGCCTGAACCCACTGTTAGGGATGTTAATTCTGCTGGTTTGATGATGAGTTGTGGTGATTCTTTATTATCTATCTTTTGGTATTAGGGATTGAACTGATCTTTGTGCTGAGCTACATTGCCAGCCTTTTTAAAATTTATGCATTTATTTGGAGACAGAGTTTTGCTAAGTTGCCTAGCCTGTTTCTTTTTATTTCTTTCCAGAGGTTTAGATGTCACTACTTTTATCTCAGGCTACAATTTTTTTTTATTTACCAACCGGTGGATGATTCTGAGTAACAGATTAGTAGCTCCACATTTTAATTATGCTCTTTAATAGAATTTGAAATAATGTCAAGAAAAATGCTCACAATGTAATTTTCAGTGATAAAAGTTGCCTTCCAAGCTGTACAATAAGGCCTTTGATGTAATTAATTTAAATAATTAATTACTTAGTCACTGGGCCTTGAGCTTCATGGCTCCTAGTTATTTAGTTGATTTAACAAGACACAAGGCAAGTGTTATTCCCATTCTACAGATGACAGCATTCCTGGCCCAAGTTCCAGCAGCTAAGGAAGGGTATTGTATAAGGTTTACACAAGCACACATGCCAGAGATAGCTTAGGGAGGATGTATGGCCAGATGTTTAATTGTTTTTAGACAATGAGATTATGGGTGTTTTTTAGTTATTACTTATACTTACTGTTTTCCAAATATTCTGCTTTGAGCATTCATTATTTTTAAAAAGTTTAAAAAAAAAACCAAAGTTATAATTATGTAGTTCTATGACTCATATAACAGTGATTAATTGTGTTTACAACAGTCTACCTCCTGACCTTGCCTATGATTGATTGAAAAGCAACAGGAATTATATTTTAATTTTTCATGCTAGATACCAGATTGGAAACAGACAGCTCCTTCATACAACACATAGTGATTTAGTAGTGAGAGTTGTGCACATTTGCAGGCTCTGTTTTCCATATAAGGTTATTCTGTAAGTGATCTTATAGAACATTTAGATAAACATAGGACATGTTATAGATCCAGAAGGCTGCTGCCATTCAGGATTCCCTACCTTGGGAAATCCTATGCTTGTTTTAGTGTGCTACCAGTGAGGCATCTTCTTTTGAATTTCACTTTTGATTATTGCCTTGAAAACTACTTTCTGAACCAGACAAGAAAACCAGGTTTCATCATTTTTCAGAAAAACACCAGGAATTACCCACTTGGTTGTCCCCTAAGACATGCTCTGAATTTCTGTTTCGTCATTTTCAAAAATCAAACAGCACCATATGGATGAAATTTACCATAACAGGCAACATTTGAACCAGTGTCTTAATTTTCTCATGGAAATTCCAAAAAGGGAAGTCCAAATGTGGTTTGATGAATGGAATCATTGTTGAAGTAAGTGCAGAGATTCTCAAGGTGATGACTTTCAAATGTACTACACTCATTTCAAAGCATACATTCAGGTGTGTGTGCGCCTGTGTGTTCATTTGCATTACTTTATAATCAGACATCAATGGGTTTCAATTCTAAATATGATATTTGCTGGGCTTTATCTCTTTGGCATATGTTTCCAATTTTAAATAGCTTTGAAAGGCCTCTCATGTATCTGCTCATGTAGCCAAAAAAGTCTTGGCAATTTTGAGATCCAGGTGATCCTTTTAAGTCTAAAATAACACATATAAGTACATATGTTAAGCCAGGACACCGAAGGTCCAGACCTCTCTGTCCATTGTTTAAGTTTTGCCATTAGGCCTGCCACGTAGGACCGGGTGCTAGTGGAGACCTAAGGGTGGCTCCAGAGGGCCTGCCCAGGTGGTGTGCTTCCGGGGGCTCCTCCCACATCTTTTCCTGGGCTCCAAGAGCACCTGCATGGCACTACCACATTGCTGTCACTACGGCCCCTATAAAGGAACTTTTATATCCACTTAGATCTCATTTCCAAGTTGGGTGTCATTATCATTATTTTATATGGGGGAGAGACAAACCAAGAAAGACGGTCTCCCAATGGCCGAATGGTCGCGTAACTCAGTCATTCATTGCTTTCTTTATTCACTCCTTCACATACGTAAATGCCTGCTACCTGCCATAAGCAATTTGTGGTGAATCCAATAGGCAGTTCTCTGGCCTCATGAAGCCTTTTTCTAGGGAGGAAGACAGACAATCCATGAGGAAATAAGTCAAGAGACAATTTAGATATTAAACTTGAAGGGGAAAGAAGAGAAGTTAGGAAAGGTTTGCCCAAGGATGTGACATTTAAGCTGAGTCCTGCAGGGTCCTGAGGAGGATGTAGCCCCATAGAAAGGTCAAGAAAGAAGTCTCTGCATAGAACCAGTGAGGGGAAGGCTCTGGTGTCCCCAGCCCAGAAAAAAATACATAAAATAGACATATTATCATGTTATCCTGAGCGGGGATTGGTGGCACATGTCTGTAATCCCAGTACTACGAAAAGCTGGAGCAGGAGGATTCAACTAATTACCAGCTTGGGCAATTAGTGATTTTTGTGAGACCCTATCTCAAAATAAAAGTAAGAGAAGTGTGGGACAGGGTAGCTCAGTGGAAAGACACTCTAGCACTGCAGAGGATGATGATGATGATAAAAATATTGTCTCAAGTGAGGCAATCTTGACACAGATGAATTCTGGAGAGAAGAATTTGTAAAAATGCGAAAGGGCACAGTATCCCAAGCTATATTTTCTTTTACCATAAACCACCAAAGCCAATTTTAGCCTTGCTCCATAGCCAAAGAGCTCCTGTAATTCTTTGAAGCATATTACACCGTACTCAGCATGAGACAAAACTGTGAGAAAAGCAGGGGTCTTTCTCTTTAAGATTCTTCTTGCCCTAGAAAAATTTGGCTTTATTGGATCCCAGAGCAGAGGTTTTTTTGAGAGCGTGTGTGTATTTGCTCTGCTCACATTATTTCTTTTCCCCAGAAGGAGACCAAACTGTTTACAGGGAAGACAGAAACAAACAAACAACTGGGTAATACGCTTCCAAGCATTCAGAGACATGTGACCTTTCCACTAGCACAGAGCTCCGCCAGGCAAACAGCAGGCCGGCCGTGCCTGCTTCTTTAGGAGCCCGGATGCTGCTGCATCCTTGGGGATGAGAATATAAATTATACAGACCATTATCATCTCTTCCCCATAATTCTAACTTCCAAATTCTGACCTAGAAAATACGCAATTAGTTCCCCTGGAGCATGAGATTCATGCTGCCCTGGCACCTGCTGGAGTGACCGAGGAAGATTTCACTGGCCTCTTTGGCCTTCTGCTGCTCTGTGTCCTGAGACAAGCTTCCAGAAGAGGCTATTTTCTGTTGCCTGGAGGAGAGGCCGGTTTTGTTGTGCCAATTGGAGTCTTGTAGGTATGCCAGCCTCATAATCTTTATTCCCCCAGTTCTCCCGGGACTCGGAACTCTTTTCAGTGGAATGCCACGGCCAGCGTGCCACTAAAATGTCTTTCTCCTTTTCTCCCTCCCTTCCCTCTATCAGAGACTCCAGCAATATAATGCCTGGTTTCATTTGGCATCATCTCTTTATTTGAATCTGTCTGTGATCTATGTCCTTCTTTGAGCTAAGTCGAAGGCACAGATAAGGGTGGCCTGATTCTTCCACTGTTGGCAAATTAACTTCAGACTTCCTTGTGGTGAGTTCTGAACAACCATCCGTCTTCCTATTATTGTCTATCTATCTCTCCAGATTTATCTATTGCCTCAAAATCTACCAAAGTTTTAGTGGGTGTTTCTTATAGCCTGAATGATCACTCTGACTGAATATATCCTTTGTGCCAGTCTGCTAAGTTTATACAGGAAATTATCACTTCTAGTTTCTTTTCTAAAAAAAAAAAAAAAAGAAATGGCTCCTCTGAAAACTTGCATATAACTCATCAGCTTGTTCTCCAGAATGAATGCTCTATGAAGGCAAGGATTTCTTTTCTTTTGTTCACTCCTGCTTCGTAATGTCCAAAACAGTGCCAGGTACACAGTAGCATGCAATGAATAGTTTTTGAATGAATGATTGAAAGAAATAGATATCAGCCTTGTTTGTGGGAGGGGCCCAGGTAGAAGCCCACATCTGCTTTTCATGAGAATATTCCGCCAAAGTTGAAATGAATTATTATAGTTATGTTATATATAAATCCATCAAAATGCCAATGTTAGTTAAAGTCTTGTAAAAAACATTTTCACCCAAATTGTTCTGATACTCATTCAGATATATATATATATATATATATATATATATATATATATATTTTTTTTTTTGGCAGTACTGGGGATCGAACTCAGGACCCTGCGCTTGCTAGGCAGGCGCTTATTCCACTGAGCTATATCCCCAGCCCTCATTCAGATGTTTCCAAAATTGGTCCTTCAAACAGCAACAAGCTGGGCTATGTCTGTTGTCCAGGAGCCCAGCGAGAACTAAGAGTCAGTCCTGAGGAGGCAGGGGCTGTGTGAGGAGCTGCCCCTTGCCCACAGTAATCTGTCCAGGGCCCCACACACCTGAGCTGCAAGTGTCCCAGACTTCCCAGAAGGAGAATTTTAATTAGAACATCCAGATGACATTTGTGCCTAATTTAAATCCCATGCATCATTAGGAGAGGCAATATCCTAAAGTTATGATTCTATTCATCACCACTTCCTTTATTGTGTTTTGTTTTTAGGCTGAGAGCTAGGAGACTGACAACACATCTGACATTGTTTATGGAGTCGTGGACTCTAGTAAAGTCTGCTTCATCAGGACAGAACAGGCTTTGCTGGCAGGAGTTTTGTCAGAGCTGCAAATGGGTTGAAAGGGACCAGTGGTGCTGGGAAGCCCACCTTGAGCTCTGTGCAAATCACAAGCAGCCTCTTAAGCTGCTCTGCTTGGAAAAGGAAATGGTTTGCCTGCTACATTAGAGTAGAAATGAGACTAATTTGTGATCTTCCCTGAAGGGGAAATGATCAGTTTACCTGTAGTAAGGAGAGGAATGTTGGTGGCTGGAGAGATGCTGCCCATCTGTCCTGCGGACATCTTGCCTGAAGGCAATGTGAGCTCTTCCCAGGGACATTAGGCAAGTTTTGGCTGTCCCACCTGGGGGATGGGTGCTATGTCTATAATACTTAACACCCTACCAGGTATAAGCTGGCCCCCAAAACAAAGATTATCTGGTTCCACAAGGCAGTGGTGGTGAGACAGAAATAGATGGGAGGAGCCCACTTGGCTTTATGAGAATGTCCTTTTCATTGCTGTTTTTCCAGTCCTGACTTCCTGTCATTTCATCCATGTTGTTACAAATGACAGAACGTCTTGCTTTTTAAAGGCTGAATAGTATTCCACCATGTGTGTGTGTGCGCGTGTGCGCACCACATTTAAAAGAGCCACTCATCCACTGATGGATACTTAGGTTTTCTCTGGGTCTCCGCTACTGTCAATAGTGCTGCAGTGATCATGGGAGTACAGAGGTCTCTGTGACATATGAATTTCAATTTCTTTCTTTTTTATATTGGGAATATGCCCCATAGTGAGATTGCAGGATTTCCTTTTAGTTGTTCAAAGAACCTCTGTATTATGATCTGAACATAGATGCAGAATATAAAAACAGTGAAACTCCTTGAGGTATCGAGTATAGCGGTGGTTACCAGCGGCTGGGACGGGAGGGTGACAGGAAGCAAGGATGCCGGTGTGAGATAGGAGCAAAAAGGGCTGGTGTTCCATCATATAATTAGTAACAATGTGTTGTCTGTTTCAAAATAACTACAAGGCTTGAACATTCTTAGCACAAAATGACAAATATTTGAAGTGATGGCTAGGCCAATTACCCAAATTTGCTCAGTCCATAATATCTATATATTTTGAAACATGGTATTATACCCAACACATGTGTACAGTTATTACTTCAAAAGAGGGAAGGGAGGGAAGAAAGGAGAAATTAAAAATGAAATTTTAACACCGCTCCCCACCAAAAAGAGTTGGTGAATGGGAGGCCTATTTGATTTTTCAAGTAGGCAGGTAGGCAACCTAAATGGAATGATTTGAAAGGTGCAGAGACCATCCAGATATAAAAATTCTACACCTGAGCTCTAAGCTGAAAATTCCTTCAGGGGAAACCTGGTGAACCCCTCACAACCAGCCCAGGAGTCTTCCCTTTGCATTGAGCTCCTCTCCTGCCCAACGTGCTGAGATTTGCGGAGCACTTATTGTGCACCGGGCCTTGGGCTCAGTGCTGCTCATGCATCCTCCTGTCCCATCCTCCCCTTGTAAGAGGTGGCCCGCGCCCTGGTACGGAAAAGTTCTGGAACTTGTCCAAGGTGATGTGCTGTGATTTTCAACAGTTATGTCTGAGGCCCAAGACTGCCAGTAACCAAGACTTGACTCCATCTCTGAGGCATTTCAGCTAACCTTTGTGGGACTCTCCCTCTGTGGGAATTGAGGAAATTAAATTTCATGATGTCTAAGCAACTGTTTCAGTGCTGTGATATCCTGATTTGTTAGTTTATGTCTAGCCATTTGTAAAGCTTCCTTTCTAAAATGGTGACAGTCCCAGGGTGGGTAGCAATGGGAAATTCTTGTGGAAAGATTCTAAACTTTGAGGTTTGTCATAATCAGCTGATAAGCTTCTAAAACTATTTCCACATCACCTCACCAACACTCTGATCTTGTAGGTCTAAAACAGGCCCTTCCATCCAGGTGACTCTGTTACACAGGGTCAGAGGACTACATTACAGAGTACCATTCTAGGCGCTTTTGGGGAATTAATCTACTGGTTTAATTGGTTCTTTGGAAGGATGCTGGCCACCATGGAAAGGTCATCACAAGGGCAGTGTTCGTGGGTGTATCAGCGTCCCTGGATCCCTCACACTGGCCTAGCTGACTGTTCGCTGCTCCCCCAGGTCAGAGGCTCCTAAACTTTGCTGCACATTCCAATCACTTGGCATGTTTTTTAAAGTTCTTTTGCTCAGGCCATACAACTGTAAATTAAACCATCCTGTCTGGGGCTAGTAGCTGACTTTTGAGAGATCTTCAGAGGATTCTGATGTGCAGCTGTTTGTGAACTGCTGTCCCAGGAGTTGTAGATTCTGGATTGTTCTAGTGACCTTGCCAAGTCCTAATGCAGTAAGACCTACCTATGACTCTATGTCTTCCTGTCTTTCCTATGTTACTTAGGCCTCTTCTCTTTGTGCTTCTCTGAAGACATTCATTTAATGACCTTGTATGTGTACTCACCATGTATCTTCAGCAAGGTACACTGCAAGTTCTAGCACTTGCCCAAATACTTCATTCTGCAATAAAGTTTATATGGATTACAACCCACCTGGGACTCTCCCATATGTAGCTCTGGACTAATTAGAGCGAAGAGAGAATTTATGCATAAGTAAGAGCACTCTCCATGTTTTCTCCTTTTTCTGTTTTCAACCTACTTACTCAAGATACAAACCCTGTCATTCTAAAGTAACATGTGACTTAATTTCCCCAGACAGAAGTCACACGTGGGCAGCCTGCAGTCTTGATACACTCCATAACTCGTTTCGGTTGGCCCCTGTAAGATTTTAAAACTGAGGAATATTTGTATAAAAATCTGAGTCTCTTGCTTCCTTTGTTTTTTTTTATTTTATTTATTTTTTTTTAATTTTAGAAACATAAAAGTACAAAAACATATTGACAAACAGACACCTATTATCATAGAAAATAGTACAATCACAACTAATCTATAGACAAGGTGATATGGTCTCAACAGTAGTTGTTGTTTTATCCATTGATATCTTCGAATTGTAGATGTATGGACCCATATACAGACATGCAAATTTAGTCAGACAG
>PVLD010014846.1:0-50828 GCA_004027595.1 Dinomys branickii | reverse complement strand
TGGGACTTTCCCACGTCTCGCCCCGGCAGCCTGGTCCGCCCTACCACATCTCCCCCGGCATCTCAGAGAAATACGCCCAGTTTAAACTTCCCAGCCGAGGTTCCGGCATTCACGCTCACCAAGTCTGTCTCGAGCTGGTGGTGTTTATTAAGGAGGTTCGCTCCCTTGCTGCTCACCCGGTCGCCATCTTCCCAGGATCCCCCCCTGATTTTATTGTTTGTGAACAAATATGAATCATGATTTCTACCAATCCTAATGTATTTCTGAAAGAAAAGAACATATACACACTTTCTAAACCATACAGTAAACATATAGGAGGCAACACACCATGTGCTCAAGACAAGTTGTTATCAATAAACGTTTTATGGAGGGACAGCACACATATCCTAAAGGCAGCTTCCAGTCAAATGTACTAAGTGGATGCACTGCACCTACAGTCTGGGTCAGGAACTGGAAAACCTCAGCAGAACACCTCCTCTCTTGCCTCTCATTCTCAAACTTAAACAAGGTCATAAGTGTGGCCTGATTCTACTCTTTAGATAAATGCAAGTATAAAACATATATTCCTGTCTCTTTCAGTCATCTGTATATTTGAATCAACCACAGTTAGTTTGTTTGTTCATTACTTAGTTGAATGTTGATGGACCCGGGAGTTATCCTTAGCTCTTGGGTATTATCAGTATGCTGCAAGTTAGACCTTCTACAGTTTTTGTGAAAATATATACAAACACATTCATGTGGTCACAACATCAACTGCATCTAGATACAATGGCTGGAAACTTGGAGGAGAAAGCAAAAGACAGAAGATGGAACACAAAAATGAACTCAAATGAGTTTGGCAGGAGAAAGCTGAGATAAGTCAATTACCACAGATGTTAATAAACATGGATTATGTGTTACCAGTATTTTAAACATTTTTAAATATTTAACTCCATTCTTAGAGATCTAACCAGTGTCACAATGAGTGGTGATTGTCTTTCAGGACAGAGGTATTTGTTCATGAAGATTAAATGCAGTGAACATTGAAATCCTCTACAATTCAAGAGCTTTTGAATTTCATAACAGAAAGTCTTTACCTACATAATCATGGCTGCCTCCAAAGAGGTGGGAACACCTGAGTTTCTTGAAAGTGTTCCAAGCAGCCATGCTTACAGTATCATTGGGACAATTCCCTATTGATTCGGTGATCTCAACTTCATGAACTTCTCAGAGGACTCTGTTTAGATGTTATGAGAAGGATTATCCTTTCTTTTAAATAGGAATCTAATGACACACTCTCGGATCTGCTTAGTTTTTACCCCGTACACAATAGGGTTCATTGTGGGAGGCATGAGCAGATAGAGATTCGCCATAACGATGTGTATATGGGAAGGAATCGTGCGTCCCCCAAAGCGGTGTGCGAAGAAGGTAAAGAAGTCGGGTACACAGGTGGTGACAATGGCACAGGTGTGAGCAGTGCAGGTGCTGAAGGCTTTCTGTCGAGCATCTGCTGATGATAAATTCACAACTGCCCGAAGGATCATCGTGTAGGAGATGGTGATGCACAGGATGTCAAAGCCCCCGATCAGGAGGGCAACCATCAAACCATAGACGGCATTGATCTGAACATTCCCACAGGATATCTTGGCCACAGACATGTGGTCACAGTAGGTGTGGGGGATGATGTTGCCCCTGCAGTATGGCAGGCGCTTGGTGAGGAAAGTGAAAGGGATGACAAGCATCACACCCCTGAGAAAAGTGAGCAGCCCAGCCTTGGCAATGACCACGTTAGTGAGGATGGAGGCATAGCGCAGGGGATAGCAGATGGCCACATAGCGGTCCAGAGCCATGAGCATGAGCACCCCAGACTCCATGCCTGTGAAAGTGTGCACGAAGAACATCTGCGCCAGGCAGGCCTTAAAACCAATTACCTTGAGGTTGAACCAGAGTATGCAGAGTGTTGGGCAGAGTGCTGGTACACATGAGCACGTCTGTGAAGGAGAGAAGGGCCAGGAAGATGTACATAGGTCTGTGGAAGGACTCCTCTGTGTAGATGAGGTACATGAGGCCAAAGTTCCCTGTAAGAGCAATGCTGTACATGGTGCCCAGGGGGAGGGAGATCCACACGTGGACTTCCTCCAGGCCAGGGATGCCATTTAGGACAAACGATGCTGGAGTGCGGCTGCTCTCATTTAGAAATGGCATAATGATTTTGGAAGGTCACATTAGAGCTACTACCGAGCTGTTTCTATATGTAGAAAGAGAAGAGAAAACAGAACAGAACTAAAAATGTCATACACAGTTTCTTGCCCCACACTAGTTAACTTGTTTTTATTGCAGATCAGTGACCACAGGTGTTCTTCTAGTTTTAATATGCGATACACGCTCTGTCTGAGTCCATGCCCTAAATGCAAGCTGTTGACAAGATAAACTTGCTGAATTTGGTCAGTTTGTCTGGATATGGTTGTGTCTTGTCTCTTTTTCTTTGTTAACATGTACTCCACTTCCCAGGCTGAAGTTGGCTAACAACAGGATGATCACAGACTGATAAATATTTACTTCATTCCAAGTGTTCCCACGTTAGTTAGAGATTTGTAGGCTATTTTGAAATATCAGCAAACTTCTTTGGGTTCATCTTTGGAAATTAATCAATCTTATCTAATGAACTCATTGGGATGGCTTCAATTTGAACCCAAATTAACCCATTTCAAAAGCTTTGAAGAAACTTAAATGAAGAAAAATATAAATCATCCCCTTGTACCAGTAGTTTCCTTTAGTCAAAATCAGTGAATGATCTCAAAAATAATATACCTTTTCTTAATGTCATTAAAGACTATCTGATTAGTACTGAAGTAAATAGATGATGAATTGTTGCAGTAATATATGAGTAAACAATGTTTGTCTAAAATTGGTATCTGGTCTAATGGACTCTGGAGTCCAGTTCAATGAGAATAAAGATGTTTATCAGCTTTAGAGAAAACATGGATATTCTCTTTAGAACATAGTTCTTTGTTGTCGAGCCATATCACAATTTCAAAGAATCATAGAGTAAAATTTTTCTCAAGCCATGTAATTTCTAAAGCTAAGTTTTCTGGAATAAACAAGATATTTACTATATTTTTAAAAATCTATTGATTATGAGGTGGCAAGGAGGTCAGGGACATTCATGAATAGTAGAATATATGATGTGCTTTCGTGCAGTGAGGAAATAAGAACAAAGTTGGGAACATACAATGGACGTGCACACTTTGCACAAGCTTGACGAAGTGGGAGTCACTGAGCTAGAAGGTGCAGGTTAAAACAAACAAAAATAAGGAAAAAGTAGTCTGATGGTGAGCGCAGTCCCTCAAAGACGACATTAGAGGAAAAATAAAATGGCTGATTTAAACATAATCAATGTTGAAGTTTATAGCACATCTTGGACTTTATGTAAGAGACCCACCAACAGGAGTTTCTATTGAAAATTTAAGGTTGTATGAAATTGCCTCTCCTGTATTAATATGTGTTTGTTATGTAATTTTTTATCCTTATTTTTCAAAAGATAAGGACTGAAGAGATGACTTATAGGGTCATTTTGAATTGAGAAATCATAAAATATCATGACTATAATGTGGAATGAAGGCAATTCCCTGAAAGCAAGAGAAGACAAGGAACAGAAAATTATGGAATAACACTCCCATCACTCTCCTCTTATTCATAACGTGATGAGTTCATTTTTCTCAGAAATGTCATTACATGTCACAGCCAGCAAGACTCCCTTTTAGAAACTTACTCCCTGTAGTAGTTGTATTTCAGTAGTTAAAAGGTGAATATTGTTCCAGAGTGAAAATAGAACATACATACCAGGATATAAAAGCAGGCTTCATGCCCTATTTCAATTTAGGAGATAAATTTATATTGCCACTCTCTTATCACCCTTGCATTCCTTTAATACACCCACTCCTTTAATAAGATGAACGCAGCCCCAATTCAGAGACCTGCTTACCCTGAACACTACTGGAGTCCTCAGTAGACTGAGTGTATCAAAGGGTTAAGTTACATTCATGTCTGTCTGAAGACCTTGACCCTGCACGAGGAATATAAGACCTATATTGAGACTTTGGAGGGAAAATAGAAGAAACATTCTATTGTGTGTGAGTGCTGTAAAATAAAGAATGCTCGGTTGTTATTTTTTCATTCTACTATAATATCAGAGAACTGATTTCCCATAGATATATGTGTGTATAAATGGTTACATTATGAAGAAAACAAACTTAAGAATCAGATATATATAGGTGCTAAGGGCACTGCCTGAGCCATTGGGAATTGTCTTAGGAACTACTTTGTCCCTTATAATAACCTAGCACTCCTGAGGGCATGGTCTTACATAGTTTAAATGGAAACTATGTGGGTCTGAACCAGTTTGCACTTTCAGAATTAAATCTGATGGGGAGACAGACTTTTCTACTAACTTCTTACAAATGTAGTACAACATCAGGCACACAATTGGTACTGAAACATTTCTTGAGGGCTGGGGATATAGCTCAGTGGAATAAGCGCTTGCCTAGCAAGCGCAGGGTCCTGAGTTCGATCCCCAGTACCGCAAAAATAAATAAATAAAATAAAATAAAATAAAACGTTTCTTGAACATGAATGATGATGAACTTGATTGGTTTGTGTCCTTGATAAATTTCCTTAATTATAATATATCATGTATAGATTATTTGGGAAAAGCTAGATGTAGACCATTACATTGTCTGTGAAAAATGACCACTTTATTTGTTCCTTTCCTGTTTTAATACGTTTTTCCTTGTCTTTTAAGTGGTTAGGATCTTCTCCTGTGCAATATTTTCCAGGAGAGAGATAATAGATAGCTTTGGTGGCTCCAAATGATTCAGGAAAATCAAATTTACTGAGAGTAAAGAAACCTGGCTGCAAAAGATCACATGAAGACCTAGATGTATGGCCCAGGACAGAGCACAGCAGTGCAGAAATAAAATGGTTACAAAATAATAATAGTTTCCTTATTCACAATGGATATTTGGCTAAATGCTTATAGTGTTATTTCTAAACTATAACCTGTCAACGCTAAAGAATCTCCTGTATTTTTAAATATGCCCCTACAAATACCTTAAAATACCATTTGGAACAGTTAGTGCTGCACTAATAAAATGATTAAACATTGTGTACAGATTGAACATGGTTTAGATTATTATGGAGATATTTATTTTCTTTGTTTCCAATTCTGGTGACTGAATCTCGCCCATATTAGACAAACACTGTACCACTGAGTTGTACCCATGTCCTAGACACTGTTACAGTAAGCTGAAAGATATTCCTTTTATTCGTGACCATTTAATATTTTTATAAATGGACTTCAAATGTTATATTACATTCTTTCATCTACACTGATTTATGTTTATTTATATAAAATCCACATGAAATAAGACGTTATATAAATGAAATTTATAATATTTTAACATACATATGTACAATTACTATTATGGTAAAGAAATATCATCACCAACCAGTATTTTCCTATGCCCTTCCTCAGTCAATCTCAACCATATTTCAAGGCCCGAATAATTACTGATTACAGTTTTTTCTCCAGATAAATATATAAAAGAAAATTATGGCCTCCTCTCTCACATATCATTTTTTTCATAGAACATAGTATTTATAAGAGCTATCCATTTTGTCCTGGTAAATTATTCTTTATACATTCCTTACAGTAAGCCACTGTATGAATACAGCACACATATTTATTCTTCCCCTGTATTAATTTCCTGTTGCAGCTATTATGAATAAGCCTGCTGTGAACATTTGGGGGCAAGTGTTTCTATGGAAATACATTTTCAGTTTTAACAGGTGAGTATAAATGGAGTTGGCGAATTCGGTGGTACACACATATTCAAGTTTTCATGAAAATGGTTGAGCCCTTGTGAAAATATTTGATTTCATTCCCATCTGTGTTCAAAAGTTCTAGCTGCTTGACATGCCCACAAATACTTGGCATGGTCAACCTTTTAAATTCTAAATATACCACTGTGCATGAAGAGTAGTGTCTCTCTATGATTTTGCTTTGCACTCTCTGCTTGTTATTTCCTTCTCTATCTCATAGATCACATTTTGCAATTTTTCATTGCATTTTTGGTATAGCTGTTATTGTTGGAAATAGTCTCTATATATTCTGAATCTAAAACATTAATAAGTTATATTTCAGCTTTTTCTCTGTCTCTGATCTGTTTGCCTTTCACAATATCTATTGTACCTTTTGGATCTTATTTATTCGTTCAGTTTCTTATACTAGGGAGACAATAGGATGTTTACACATATGAATCTGATATATTTCACTTATGATTTAAGCAAATGTTTGGCCGTTCAATGTGTTTTAGGTTATTAAATGTTCTACTAGTTTTCAGAATATAAATCATTGCCTGTCATTTGCTAGCTGACTATTTAAGCACTAGTTTATCAAACTCTGCTAACATTGTAACTCAACTAATTTCAAGAGGAGAGTTTGCATATAGCTTTCATTTATTCTCTACTCAAAAACAAAGCTACATAGATACATCACACTGCAAAATTTGAATCCTCTTGCTTTTGGATTCAGCCTCTGACATAGAAATGGTTGTGTGGTGCATGTGTGTGTAAATGCATGCATGTGTGTGTGTGTGTGTGTGTGTGTGTGTGTGTGTATTACATGCACTGGTAAATGGGTTGGTTCCCTGCCAAAGGAAAAACATCTACATTTTTTGTGTTTCTGCCCGCTGTAGCTACTAGTTTAAAAAAATGATGCGCCATGAGACTAGATTTCTCCTTACTGTTTTCACTTTCCTGTAACTGGCACTCACTTCTACAAACACAGTGGACCATATGGAAGTCTGGTCATGCTCTTCTTTGTTTCCTATCCAGAAATATTTTCACTTCTCAGGGAATTTCAATCCAGTGTTCAGTGTTTCTTTAAGGGTGACCAAGATTTACCATACAAAATCTCAACTGTAATAAATGCTGTGGTTCTGCCAAATTAGAGATGTCAAAAGCAGAGTAGCAGTACACATGATCAGTCAGTGCTCATGGAAACTGACCTTCTTGCAGAAAGTATACTGTAAGGAGGCTCTAGCATAGAAGATACTGAAATTATTTACTGTATTTTTGAGACAACTTTGAAACACAAACAAGCCATAGGAGTGAAGTGATGCCAAAAGTATAACACTGGAGTTGAAGACCCCTGGGAAGTCAGACATAATTTCACGGCCATGGTTCAGTAGGTGCCAGAGACTATTTGCAGGACTCAGGGAAAGCTGTGAAAATCTGAGAGTCTGTTTTCCCTATGTGCAAATGTGTCTAAATATAGACCTAATTTCCAGAAAGCTAAACTTATCTCCTGTCTATGTGGCACTTATGGGATCTTTACCTGTGGAGCCCCAAAGATTTTGTCTTTTTATTTTGAATATCCCCAGAGAAAACATTAAGTGTGTTACTTAAGGTTTTTAATTAAGATATCACAATATCTTCTGAGTATGATCAGTAGTCAATGGACATCTAAAAACATCTGATGTCCAGGTGATTTTCGATCATTTAGGAAATATGAAATATACAAGATGCTCAGAAATGTTAGTAAATAGAAGGAATTTGCATGAGTGGCTGAATGTGTCAGGTCATTAATTACTCTCTATTTAGACTTATCGAAGCAAACAGATGTGCAGATTTCTTTGAGGTGGGAGAAGAAATGCAGAAAAATCCAAACCAGTTCAGGCCGTAGAGAAAGGAGGTTCCTTGATGCTCATATGACAAGGTTCTAAGGAATAAGGGTGCAGGTAAGTGTAATTCTCATCTGTCATTGAATAATAGAAAAATTTACCTGCTCTTGGCAGGTGGAGGCATTTTCCTTAGGAAATGGTAAGACATGTACAATGACATCTACTAGCGAGCATGAGTTCTAGATAAATGACATCTGCTAATGGAAAAGGAATCTGAGTCACCACATCCAACAGCTTCGGAAACTCCTGCAACCTTTTGCTGGATCATTTCTAATCATGATCATTTATTTAATTATCTTTTTAGAATATTTTATCTGCATGAATAAGCAGCATCGCTTCACCCAAATCTATTGTCTTATATGATTTGTTATTCATTATGTTTGCCTCTGAGAATATGCAAATTAACACAAAGACAATTATATGCATCTATTCCAAATGAGGCTCAGTGTTTAATACCTGAATTTCGTTTGTTTTAAAAACAAGCTCTAAAGCTAAAGACATCTGGAACTCATATTTTCTCTCCTCCAGGTGCACTTACCTTTCAATGTGTAGGTTAGAGATTTTATGCTCTAAAAAAATGGGACAAAACCAAAAGGGAGGGTTTGGAATATATTTATCAATTCACTTATTACATAAAAATTAAAAATAGATCAAAATTCTGTGCATGAAGATTTTACAACATAGTCCATGGCTACAGAACATATTACTCACTGTGAAATATGGAAAAACTGGTAAGGGATACATTATGTTAGCATGTGCGAGCGCCCAGGAATTATGATTTCAAAGTGGATAGTGGGAAACTGTTACTCTCAGTGTGCCTGAGCAGAGACCTGCCACTGCTAAAGGAATGTTTCCTGATCATCAGAGGAAGATCACACCAGGCTATGAAAACAGAAAGTGCAAATGTTCTGAGGTGCACATATTTGTTAAGTTTGGGAAACCTCCAGTAGGTATGGATGGGAAGTCAAGTTCTAGGTACAAAACTAGGGGAGACATTCAAAGATTTAAAAGCATCTTAACTGTCTAGGACTTTGTATAAAAATAAAACATTGTTTGTTTTTTCTCTGAGTGATGCCTGAAGAAGTAAGGTACAGCTGCATATGATGTTACTGTACATACATTTTCTAGAGCAAAATCACGCTGATCTTATTAACAATGCTAAGGACAGTGAGACATGCTGTGGTTATCATATTCCAGGTTGTGCCGAAATTTTCTGTACTTTATTCAACATTACTTTAAAATCATTTATTTTTCAACTCTATTTTCTAGAAGATTTTACATTATCTCTTTAGTATTTCAAGTTGTTTATATGTTGACTTTTTAAAAGTTGCTTCAACGAAATCTGACTTTCACATAGAAAGAAACTGATATCCAAACTCTATGTTAAAATTCACCAAAAAGAGTGAGAAACAATAAAAATTAGCAAAAAAACCTGTTCTATGGGAATATATATCACTATGGTATGATGTTTTCAGTTCTTCTAGAAAAATACACAAAAAAGTATGAACGTAAATTAGGAGGTATGATAAGCTGTGAAATAAAAGAAAACTGCTAAAAAGCAAAGAGCAACTGGGATGAGGGGAAAGAGAAAAGGAAGAAAGGGATAATTATGTATGTATATATACGCAGGATAGCTAACATAGTTGTACTACTGACTTCTATGACTTTATTGAAAGGAACAGTTAATGATTAATTATTTGATCAATCTTGCATGGCTATACTTATTTTCCTGAATAACAACTATGAAGATATCAATGTGTAATACAACAACCATTATTAATTTTGTCAATTAATGTTCTTGTCTGTAATTCAGTTTTGCTTGTACTATTCTTGTGCTCCTTTGTAAATGGCTGTTTGTTAATATGTTTTCATTCTTTTACTTCTAAGATAAAAAAAAAAATTGAAAAGAGAAATAGCGGGGTGGATTGGGACCTCTAATCCTAGTTTACTGAGGAAGCTCCAGACTGATTTCCGCAGTCATTGCCCCATCTACACTTCTATCAATAGTGGAAAAGGGCTCCTTTTCCTCACAGCCCCTCCACTGTTTGTTATTGGTTGACATCTCGATGATAGCCATTCCTTCTTAGGTGAAAAGGAATCTCAGCGTTGTTATGAGTTGCATTTCTTGAATGACTAATGATGGTGAACATTTTTCTGTATCCGTTTGCTATCTCTACGTCTTCATCTGACAAGCCTGTGTTCATCTCAGGTACCCATTTGAGCATTCGGTCTTTGAATTTTAGGGGCCTGATTTCTTAAATTCTTTATTTGTTTTAGAGAGCTGTCCTTTGAGGGCAGTTAGCTAAGCTTTTTACTCAATTCACGGGTTTTCTTTTTACTCTGTTGGTGGTTTTCTTTTGATGTGCAAAAATTTTTTATAAAATGAGATTCCAGTTGTTGATTCTTTGAAGTATTTTCCTTGCAGTTTGCTTTTGGTTCATTAACCCTTTGCCTACCCCTATGCCTTCAAGATTTCTACCTACTTCTCTTCCAGTAGATATAGTGTTTCTGTTTTAATAATATTTAGATCTTTAATCCATTCTGACTTTAGTTTAGTGCAAGGTAACAGATATGGTCTAGTTTCAGTCTTCGGCATGAGGTGACCCAGTTTTTCAAGCACCATTTATTAAAGAGTTCGTCTTTCTTCCATGAACACGTCTGGCACCTTTGTGAAAGATAAGGTGGCTGAGTGTGTTTGTGGTTGTGGCTACATCTTCCAGTCAGATCAGGCTGACTTGAAGAGTTTGAACTATGAAACCAAGTCATGCCAGGACTTTGACACTATTTGCCCTATGTGTGCACTATTAATAGGCATGGGAACCCTCAGGATCAAGTAATGTAATGTGAGTACAAAAAGTTAATTTTTCTTCTAAATTAATGATTTTATAGTACATAAAACATAGGTCCACTCTTAGTCCATGGAGGAATATAATATCAATACTCTCTTCCTACACAGTCTTCCTTTATTGGGACAGAAAGTAACATGTCTTCCAATTGATCACCATGCGTGAAGCCAAAAGGTCCAGCCTGATACCAAAGTACTTTGTCTTCAGTGGGACTCTTGGGCTGGAAGCTGTGCATATCTGGATTGCCTTGCCATTTTGCTTCATGTACACCTTTGCTGTCTTGGGGAACTGTGGCCTCCTCTATATTACCAACCATGAAGAGGTCTTGCCCCAGCCCATGTACTATTTTCTAGCTTTGCTGTGTCTTACAGATGTTTCTGGATGTACTACATTTGTATCCAATATGTTATGTATTTTTTGGTTCAGTCTCAAAGAGATTGATTTCAATGCCTGCCTTACGCAGCTGTTTCTCATACATATGCTCACAGGCATGGAGTCTGGGGTGCTCATGCTCATGGCCCTGGACCACTATGTAGCCATCTGCTACCCTCTACGCTATTCCATGATTGTCACCAACACCATAATTACCAAAGTGAGTTTGGCACTTTCACTCGAAGTGCATTGCTCATGATGCCATTTACTTTCCTAGTCAAACACCTTCCCTACTGCAGGGACAACCTCCTCTATCACACCTACTGTGATCATATGTCTGTGGCCAAATTATCCTGTGGTGATGTCAAGACTAATGCTATGTATGTTCTCCTAGCTGTTGGGTTGATTGGAGGCTTTGATATGTGTTGTATCGCCATGTCCTACACCATGATTACCCGTGCTGTACTGAATCTGTCATCTGAAGATGCTCGCCAGAAAGCCTTTAGCACCTGCACAGCTCACATACGTGCTGTTGTCATCACCTATGTCCCAGCCTTCTTCAACTTCTTCACTCACATCTTTCGAAGTCAAACCATGACTCACGTTCACATTTTTATAGCCAACGGTTGTAACCACCTTCCTTGAATCCAGTTGCGTATGGAGTGAAGGCCAAGCAGATTGTGAAGCATTGACTAGGTTGTTTTTCACAGAGAAAGATATTTTGCACATGAGATGAATCCATGATTAGGGTTCTGTATTTATTACAAAGACCAAGAAGCTTACCTAGGGGTAGAAGAAAAGCAAAATTCAAACCTCTGACCTCATGAGAAAACACTGTAGCAGTGAGGACTCTGCCACAAAACTCACAAACCAGGTGCAGCCGACTTCACCCAAATGTGGGAAAGATGAACAAATAAGACAAAATAACTGTTCTCTGCTCACAGTTCACCTTCAGTAAGACTCATGGGATGAGCATAGAGAACATGATGTTAGGGTGTTCGCCTTCAGGTGAGCTCTTGAGGAAGAATGTTCTCTGCTCTCGACACTCCTAGAGAACAAGAGAACTGAGAAGAGACACGAGAGAGAAATAGGAAGGCATGTTGCAAACTCTTGCTGTGTCATAGGAAGCAAGGCTCACTCCCCCAAGATGACTGTGCAAATTCTCCGGGTCCTGTCATTTTTCTATCTATATATATATATATGAAAGTAGAACTTTGGGGGAAGAACATTTTTGCTGCTTATTATTGATATTCTGCTGCGTGGGTGGTTATTTGGTTTTGTATCAAAGTAACTGTGAATTACATAGAAATAAAACTGAAATCAAAATGATTACTTAATGTCATCACAATCTGGGAAATATTCCTTGGAAGTAATATGAAGAAGAATTTTTTCCTAAATACAATCAATAGGTTTTGACATTTTTTAGAAAAAATTAAAAAGAGAGAAGTAATTTAGAGGAAATCTAAATACTTCTCAAAGCTAGCAAGCATGGGCTCAACTACTATACCTGACTATAAGGTACAAGGTGAAACAGCAGAGTTGCCAGGGACAATGGAAAGGAGCACCTTGTTCAGATTCCTGGACCAAAGGGAGAGAAGAAATGAGAAAAATGGTTTCAGAAGTAGCCAGACTGAGTGAAAAGTGAGAAAGAGGAAGAACACATTTGAGATAAATACCTGAGGGAAAACCGAAATGAAAAACAAGAAGTTCTGAAGGAAATTGATATAAACAGAGTGGGTGGAGTTAATTGTTACATTGATGAAAATTATATTCTTATGTGCTAACATGAAGACACTATTTTAATATGCTGTCTACGCTCAGACAGTTGTGAAGTATGTTAAGTACCTAGTGTGTGTTTGCAATATAGTTTCATATATGTGGATGCAAAACTTAAGAATTCTTTAGAAAAAAGAACTTAAAGCTTACCCAAATTATAAGTGTCTTTACGTAATTTAAATTATAAACTCATCATCATTAAGTTGCTATATCTTTAAATTATGTTTTGGATTTGACAATTTTTTCATCATAGAATTTCAACAAAGCTATAGGAAAACATGCTCAAACTCATTAAAAAATTATTTCTCTTACTCTGCCACTTATTAATATTGAGTCTTCATTTAAGTACTGTGCTCGTGTTTCATAAGCAGTATTTCACTGAAAGTTTTTTAAAAGTGATAGGACCAGTGTAATTATCTGAGGTGATGAGTAAGACATACGAACGCAACGAAAAGCAAGATTTGGTGGATCCTAGAATACTAAGTTTAAAGTGTAATAACAATAATGTTAATAGACACATTCTATGGGGTAGAGAATGGAAGAATGGCAAAAATGCAACTGTGTAAAATGAAAACATGAGGTTTAAACCTGAATAAGTAAAAGACAACAAATAAAATCTATTTGAAAGATGTGAAAAATAGTTCTCAATTGATTTTGATGTTTTCTACACTGCAAACTTAAAAATAGTTTTCAAGGTAACAAAATTATTAACCCTGAAAACTAAGATTCTTGACATAATTTGAGGAACAAGGTGAGAATTTTTGAGAACTTTAAACATAGCTAGGAAGTCTATTGTGGTGGAAACATTCTACTCAATATTCATGGAGAAGGAGAAGCAAACTTAAGAGGAACGGACAGGAGAATAAACTGCAGTCATGCAACAGATGACTTGATTCAAATTCCACTTTACACCCAGATACCTAGAGCTGGGATGCAGAGGTCAGTGACTTTAGTGAAAAAACCCTGACACAATGTCATACTTTGTGGTTAGATCTACTACCAAAGGACCAGTTTCAAAGAATTCATACCAACATTTTAATTCATTGAATACATATTTCTTTTCAAACAATGAGTTATTAAAATCCCCTAGGAAAAGAAGTAGGAGGGCATATCAAGGTGCTACAACTTACAGTGAAAACTGTCTTGCTCCCATGCAATCTCAGAAGCACTTAGCCGACCATTTCAGACTAGTCCCATGGATTGATACATAGAGAGAAGGAAAATGGGATAACAACGGAAATAACAGGAAGGACACAATAAACACATGACTAGTTTCCTTGTATAAGTTTCTATTATCTGTGCTATAAGTTTTCAGCATATGTAAAACCTAGCCCCAAACTTAACTGGGATATTATATTACCTCAATCTTTAACTGGGTTCTGTCTTTTATTATCAGTGAATAGTAAATTTCTTTTCTCATGAATGAAAAATGTCACAGGTGAACCTTGTCTTTCAAATGAAATTTACAGTCTTATTCCAAAGTGTTATTGTAGAAGAGCTGATTCATGAAGAAGATTGTGCAAGAGGATTTAACTACTGTGGGAACTGATTAGACATTAGAACTTTGAATTTCATATTTCTCTTTGGATAAGAAGCTCTAGTCATTTAAGAAAAGAGGTTTGTTATTATTATGAGGTTTTTCCCTTGATTGTTTTGATTGTTTTGGATCAAGTAAGCTATATAGAAATTAGACTATTGGACAGACATATCTACATCTGGGGGAGTGTATGCTAGATGACTGCCTGCCTTTCTATCTTTTAGTTGGATTTTTTTTTTTTTTTTGGTGCCTGTGTTGGTAATCTAGTTTACAAAGATAACCAATTCAAAGCAGTATTATCCATTAGCCTAAAAATAATTACATTCATCTTTTCATTCATTTCTTAAGAATTTTCATTTCTTTCCTAAATTGAATGTGTCAGCACACTTTGGATGTGCACAATGATCACACTCACCACATGGAATCTGTCCCTGTGCATAATGTATCTTGATTCTCTTCTTCCTGTTCCGCTACCCTCCCTCCAACCCCTCCTCCCTTTCTTATTGACAGAAGTTTGCTTTCCATTTTTTGTTCTTTCTCATGTTTTCCTTTTTCGTTCCTTCCTTTCCCCCTCTCCCCTCCCTACTTCCCCTTCCCATTTGAATATTTTCTTCCTATTTCACAAAATCTTTCATAGATTCTGGTCCTTATTTATACTTTGGGTTACTTACACCAGAGAAACCATGCAATGTTTACACATGTGTCTGATTTATTTAACTTAGGAGTATGGTCTCAAAGTGCATCCATTTACCTAGAAATACCTTCTTTAAGACTGTGTATCACTCCACTGTATTAAAAAAAAACCACATCTTTTTACATTCAACAGTCAGTGGGCATTTGGGCTGTTTCCAAGATTTAGCTATTACAAACTGTGCTGCCGTAAACATGGGTGTGCATATATTCTTTTGTTCATCTTTTTTCTCTCTTTCCACACTTTCTTGATTTTTTCATATTTTCATGTCAATCAACATTTTTTCTTCTCTTTTTGGTTTGCTTGCACTTTCTTTTGCTTTCTCCCTCCTTCCTTCCCTCCCATCCTCCTCTCCAGTTTCCCAGTGCGGGGTGATCACCCTGAGTCATTCGGCCGGGCTTCCACCACATGTCTCTTCATTCTTCTCTCTATTTCCCTTCTCCCTCTTAACCAACCCCCTCCCCATGGAAAAATCCCTCTCCTAAGGGGAAATTCACTGCATAGAAGTTCCTGGCTTATCTTTGACTTTGTTGCATAACTGTAATTCCTGTTCCCATTGTTAAAGATACCAAATGAAGTTACCAGTTTGTCAGCTTCCGGGCTGTGCTTGGTGGTATTGCTGTTGCTACTTGTACTTTGTAGCCAGCATGTCATACCTGTCCTTATCAGTTGTTTTTTCTTGCATGACAACACTGTGATTGTCTTGTGTCATAATCATCACCACGGTAAAATATCAACGGATAGGATGCTGAGGCAAATAGATAGCAACTTCCACCCCTAATAAATTGGGAAAGTAGGGCCTTGGGACAGGCACAAAGGCCAAGAGTCAGCTACACCTAGAAGACATCTCTGAGGGAAGCCTTCATAGTAGTAATAAATCTACCTACCAAGCGCAATTACAAGCACCAATACAGAAAGCATATTAAAATTAAAAAAGAGATAACAAGACAGAGTCAAATGCAGTCCCATACCTTCAGCCTACACAGGACAAGTGCAGGGAACAACAAGAGAGAGGAAATCAGAAGCCATCCCCCTAAATTTTCTGCAATTGTAGCACTAGATGTAAAACATCCCAAACAAAACCCAGATGAACAAGGAGATAGAGAAAATCACATCGGAAATAATCTCTTGGGGATAAAAGAAAGAAAAGGAAGGGAAATATATATACACACACAGATAGCTAAGATAATTGTACTAATAATTTCTATTGGTTTATTTAAAGAACAGTTAATGCTAAAATTTTTTATCAATTTTGCGTGTCAATGTCTGGTAATTTCAACAACTACTTTGAAGATAATGAAATGCGATATAACAATCACTGTTGATTTCCTATCACACTGCTTTGAACTTCTGTAGCATTTTTAATGTTTTTTATTTTCTATTGTGTTTTCAAACGTTTCAAATATTATTTGAATTTACTCTTTTACAAGGCAAATAATCTTCCATGCTGTGAGTGATTCCATGGAAGTAATAATATTAAACAGAGATATTGCCCATTTATAAATCTCACTTTAAAAGTATCTCTTAGCTGTCCTCATCTCGCCCGCCTTAGATTGTAATACTTGTGTCCTCTGTTTAGAATCCTCAGTCCTTTCTTGTAAAAAACACAGCTTCATTTACAAAATAACATAAGAACAATACAAGCAATACTGAATTACAGAGAAAGTGATAGAAAATTAACAATGGTTGTTGTATTACATATTGACATCATCAAAGTGGTTTCTGGAAAACAGACATATGAAAGATTGATCAAATAAGTAATCATTAACTCTTCCTTTCAGTGAAGTGATAGAAGTCAGTAGTACAACTATGTTAGCTATCCTGTATATACATACATACATAATTCCTCATTGTTTCTTTTCTCTTTTCCTTCATTCCAGTTGCTCTTTACTTTGGAGCAGATTTCTTTTGTTTCACAATGTCTGTCATACCTCCCACATTTTATTCACTCTTTCAAGTACTTACTCTAGTGAGACAGTATGTTGCTTAAACATGCAGTTCTGATTTATTTCACTTATAAATATGGTCTCTGGTTGTGACCATTTACTTGTAAAAGCCTTGAGTTTATCTTTATACCTGAGTAATATTCCATTATACAAAAATACAATGATTTGTTTTCATCATTCCTCATTGGATGGATATTTGGGTTGCTTCGACAATTTAACTGTTAAAAATTGCTCCACTATAAACGGGTGCACAGATATTGCTATGATGTGATGTTTTCAGTTCTTCTAGGAAAATACCAAGAAGTGGAGTGGCTGGGTTATATGGGACCTCTAGACCTAATTTTCTGAGGAATCTCCAAACTGATTTCTACAGTGGTTTCACCAGTCGGCATTCCCACCAGCATTGGAGAAGAGTTCTTATTTCTCCACAGCCTAACCAGCATTTTTTATTGGTTGATTTCTTAATTCTAGCCATTCTTACTGGGGTGAGATGAAATCTCAATGTTGTTTTAGTTGGCATTTCTCAAACGACTAACGTTGTTGAACTGTTTCTCATGGATTTATTTGCCATTTGTATTTCTTTATCTGAGAAGTGTGCATGCATCTCAGATGCGTTTTTTGATTGGGTCTGAATTTGAGGTGGGCTGATATTTTTTAACTCTTTATATGTTCTAGATAGATGTCCTTTGTTTAAAGGACACAACCAGGTAAAATTTTTTTCCAAATTGGTGGGTTTTCTTTTTACTCTGCTGGTGATTTCTTTAGATAAGCAAAAAGTTCTGAAAGATGATGTCCCAGTTGGTGATTATTTGAAGTATTTCCCATGTGGTTTTTCCTATCCATGAGCAAGGACTATTTTTCCATTTACTGATACTCTCCTGAGCCTCATTTTTTAGAGTGCTGTAGTTTTCATTGAATAGATCTTTACTTCTTTTGTTAGATTGATTCCTAAAGATTTCAATTTCTTGGATGCTATTGTGAAAGGTATGGTTTCCTTATTTGCTCTCTGAGTCAATTTGTTTGTGTATAGGAATGCTATTAATTTTTGAGTGTTGACTTTGTATCCAGTTACACTACTGAATTTGTTGATTAATTCCATGAGTCTTCTGGTGGAATTTTTCAGGTCTTCCGTGTAAAGTGTCCTGTCCTCTGCAGATAGTGAAAATTTCACTTCTTCCTTTCCTATCCTTATTTCTTTTGTTTCTCTCTCTTGTCTAGTTGCTCTGGCTAATGCTTCCAGAACTATGTTAAATAGGAGTGGTGATGGTGGACATCCTTGTGTGTTCTTGATTTTCAAGTAAAACCTTTCAGTTTTTGTCCATTGAGTATGATGTTGGCTATTGGTTTGTCATAGATGGCTTTGATCAGATTGAGGTAAAGACCATCTATTCCTATTTTCTGTAGGGTTTTTATCATGAATGTGTGTTGGACTTGGTCAAAGTTTTTTCTGCATCTATTGAGATGATCATCAGTTTTTTTTTGTCTTTGGCTCTATTGATATGGTGTATAACATTTATTGATTTGCATATATTTAAACATCCCTGTATTCCTGAAATGAATCCATTTTGGTCATGGTATATGATTTTCTTATGATTCACTGCATTCTATTTGCAAGTATTTTATTGAGTATCATGGCATTTAAATTCATTAGGGAGATTGGTCTGTAGTTCTCTTTCTTGGTTTGGTCTCTCACTGGTTTTGGTATCAGTGTAATACTTGCCTTCAGAAATGAGCTGGGCAGAATTGCTTCCTTTTCAATTTCATTGAAGAGTTTGAGGAGTGTTGGCATTAAATCTCTGAATTTCTTGTAGAATTCTGCTGTTAGTCCACCAGGGTCTGGGCTTTTCTTTGTAAGTTTTTAGTCACGTTTTCTTTTCTTTTTCTTTTGATACCAGGAATTGAACATTAATTGTACTTAGGTTGTTCAGAGTTTCTATATCTTCTTGACTCAAGTTTGGTAATTCTTACATATCTAGGAATTTGTCCATTTCTTCTGAGTTTTCTATCCTATGAGAGTAAAGATTTTCAAAGTAGATATTAATGATCTTTTGAATTTCTATAGAATCCATAGTAATTTCATCCTTTCCATTCCTTATTGCATGAATTTGAGTCTTTTCTTTTTTTGATAAGTTTGTTTAGGGGTTTATCAAGTTTATTCTTTCAAAGAATCAACTCTTTGATTCATTTATTTTTTGTCGTGTTTCTTTCATCTCAATTGCATTAATATCTGCCCACATCTTTAGAGTCTCCTTCTTTCTTTAGACTTTGGGCTTGATTTGTCCTTTTTCTAAAAGTTTGAGCATTAGGCTAATTATTTGTTCTCTTTCTGTTTCCCTTATGTGTGATTTCGTTGTTATAAATTTCCCTCTAAGGACTGCTTTCATTGCATCCCATAGATTCTGGGAAGTTGTACTTACATTTTCCTTTGTTTTTAGGTATTTTTAAATTTCTTCTTTATTTTCTTCCATGACCCATCCGCTATTCAGGAGGTTTTAGTTTAATTTGCAATTGTTAATGGAATTTTTGGAGTTCTTTTGTCATTAATTTCCAGTTTCATTGCACTGTGGTCAGATAACATGCATGGGATAATTTCAATTCTTTTGCACTTAGGTAGGCATGCTCTATGGGCTAAAATGTGGTCTATTTTAGAGAACATCCCATGTGCATCTGAGAAAAATGTGTGTTCTGATGGTGAGGGGTGGAACACTTTGTATACAACTACTAAGTCCATTTGTTCACAGTTTGGTTCAGACCTGTTATTTCTTTTCTCATTTTATGTCTAGTTAACTTATCTCTTTGAGTCAAAGTGGTGTTGTGGTCCCCTATTACAATAGTGTTATTAATTATTTGGTTTTTCATGACTGCTAATATTTGTCTTATATAGATTTGTGCTCCAGTATTTGGTGCATATTCTCTACATGTATATTCTTGTGTATGCCTTAATATCCTGAATGCATTCAAAGCTTTTTCAGCAATTTCTGACAAACAAAAGGATTATAAGGTGTGCTCCTCTACCTTATTTACCAGATTAGCAAATGTTGAATTCTCACTCTTTCCCAAAGTCAAAATACTGTGAATGGTAAGCACTTTTAATTAAGTTAGCACAATAGGAAAGCCAGGGCGATGGAATTATAGATACTCTGGAAAGAGGACCTCCAGAAATGCTTAAGAATGTTGCAGAAAAAATTGGATAAGTGTGAGCAAAGCGATAGGGAGGATTTTGAAGGGAATTAATTACAACGTGTCTTTGGCCATAAAGACTTTATAAAATTCAAGCATTCACTGTATTTTGTGGTCATGCTTTATCAGTAGATTTAGATGATACCATGATGTTCAATTAATAATAGAGACGGATTCCATCAATGAATACATTCCTAATGCAAACCTGCTGCTTTCGCAATAACATCATGTTACTGTGATTCTGATGGTGAGGACTGAAGGTACATTTGGTGGAATAGGGCATAAAAGCACAGCAAAGCACGGAGAACTGCAAGATCAGAAAGCAGACAAAGCCGGTGTTCAGGAGTACAAACTAAGAAATAATCACACAAAAGTGCTCTGATCTGGCAGCACACAAGTCAAGCCTTAGTGCCAAGAGCATTTCTCCTTCCTCTTAGAAAATGCTCCTAACTGACTAGATGCCATTTGTATCCACTCCTGTTGACTAAATCATTTCAAAATTGCCAAAGTTGAGATCCTTGAAGAATACTGGATAAAATGTTCATCCTATGCTGCTTTCCTATTACCAGAAGTTGTTTTCTGTGCCATCATTTCCATAATCCTTCAGTGCAAATCAAGAAAGCAGATAGAAAAGGTAAAGAACAATTTGACATCTCTTATTGTTATAGGCAGCTGGGTTACATAGAAATATTATAGGCAGTCAGAGATTGCCAGGATCTCAAAGGAGTCAACATGAAAGACAAGATACCTGTGGGCTACATCTCAGGACAAAAGGACTAAACAAATGCACCCACATACCTCCCTAGGTATAAATGTCAGGGATTGATATTCTAAATAAGTAACAACCACCATTAAAAAGCCAGGAAGAGTCCCTAGCCCCACCCCCCACAGGAAAAGCCCTCACTGTGTGTTCATGTCCACTTGCTAATTGACTTGCTTCCCCATTTGACCCCAGTTGACTCAATTTCCCTTGAGCAATTATACTTGTAATCTTATTGGCTGCCCATAGTAACCAAACAAATTTTAGTGATGGCTTCAAAAAATATTTAGAAAGTAAGAAATTCATTAACAAATGATTAAATGTATTTTTGTCACATTATAATTGAAAAATTGTATGTGTTTCTCTAAATAAACATCATCATAGGTGTATTTTGACTTTTTTAAGGGAAATTGAGGTCACTATTTTGGTTGAGGAAATGATGATAAAGAAGAGGAACATTAATCTTTCTTTTCTCATAGTAAAACATGTTTCATGGTCTCGGAATTTCCAACAACTCCAAGTTCCTAGTCACCGAGTTCATCCTGATGGGATTCCCAGGCATCCACATCTGGCAGCACTGGTTCTCCCTGCCCTTGGCTCTTCTCTACCTTTTAGCTCTCAGGGCCAACATCCTCATTGTGATCACCATCAAACAAGAGGTATCGCTGCACCAGCCTAGTTACCAGTTTCTGGGGATTCTGGCTGTGGTGGACATGGGTCTGGCTACCACAATTGAGCCTAACATTTTGGCCATCTTATGGTTCAGTGCTAAGGTTATCTGACTACCTGAATGCTTTGCCCAGATGTATGCCATGCATTGTTTTGTAGGGATGGAGTCAGGAACCTTTCTCTGCGTGGCCATAGATAGATATGTAGCCATTTGTCAACCATTGAGATACCCATCGATAATTACTGAAATGTTTGTGATCAAAGCAACTGTGCTCATGGCATGCAGAAACTTTCTGGCTTCCATCTCTGTGCCTGTGCTTGCAGCCCAAAGGCATTACTGCTCTAGCAACTAGATAGAGCACTGTTTTAGCTCTACCCTGGCAGTCACGAGACTGTCTTGTGATGACAGGAAAGTCAGTGGTATCAACCAGCTAGTTCTAGCTTGGACAACGATGGGAAGTGATCTTGGTCTAATTGTTTTATCATATGCTTTGATCCTTTGGTCTGTCCTGAAGCTCAGCTCAGTAGAAGCTGCATTAAAGGCCTAAAACACCTGCACAGCCCACCTAATTTTAATCCTTTTCTTCTACACAACTGTTATTGTCATCTCCATCACTCACAGTGCAGGCGTGAGAATCCCCCTCATCCCAGTTCTCCTCAATGTCCTGAACAACGTCATCCCGCCTGCTCTCAATCCCATGGTGTACGCACTCAAGAACAAGGAGCTCAGGCAGGGCTTGTGGAAGGTTCTCAGGACAGACACCAAAGCCAGCTAACAAGGAGATCATATTCACACATTTTTATCTTCATTACATTTCCCCACGGATGGAAATGGTGAGAAAAATTAAGAACAAGTGTGTTGGGGTAAGTTTTCAGATAACATAAGAAATCAGTAGGAACCGCTGAGGTCTAAAAACATAAAACATGACTCAGTATTTGAAATCTGCCATTGTCAAGCAAAGTTCTTTATCACAAAGTGTAACACAACGATGCTGTTTGGCACAAGAACCCCGTGGGAAAGACATCTGGTGCATACATTTCGTTATGTCTTCTACTTGCTTTTCCAGAATTTCCTGACATTCTTAGTAGATGTCTTTGCAGCATATATTTGTCAAGATCTAATTTTAAAGTCGGGATTTATTCTTTTATTTTTGCTGCAATTGTGGATAGAGTAAGAGATACTTGTGAATTTCTCTTAATCAGTGTAATACCCATCATTTTTTGAGGAAAAGCCTTGAAAATCCAATTTCTCTATGAAGGCATTCAAATAAAAAAACATATCTTTAAGTATGCTAAAGATGACTAGTCCTCTTAGGTAAATACCAATAAAAACTGCAAGAATTTCTCAGTACATCTTGCAAAATGACCAAGTTTTAAAAAGAAGGAATAATAAAAATATTCTTAGACATATATATATATATTGGAATCCTGATACCTTGCTGTTGGAACAGAAAATGGAACCACAGCTGTGAAAAATAGTTTATCAAATACTTAGTAAATTTTTTTACTCTCTGATGAAATCACGTTGTAAACAAATGTATAGTAAAAGTTATATTTTTAAAATTGGCTTGGTTAGTTGGTAATGGTGGTGCACGCCTATAACCTCAGCACTTGGGAGACTGAGACAGGGAAATTGCCACAAGCTCAAGGCCTGCATCAGTTACACAGTGAGTTTGAGGACAGCCTAAGTTGCACTGCCAGATCCAGGCTCAAAAGAAAAAAAAATAAGGTGACTTAGTTAAAGTGGTAAAGTAAAGCTACATTGCATGGGAAACAAAACGAAATTTATTATAAGAAAATAAAAGTAAAAACAATAAATCTCAGAAGCCAAATGATCAAGAAGTACTGGTACATGTTGTAAGACACACACACACACACACACACACACACACACACACACACACAATATTATACTCACTAAAGAATGCCAGACACAAAAGGCTCCCTGTTTCAGAACTGCCCTTACCTGAAAATTCCAAATAGATAGCCCTTAGAAGCAGAACACAAATGATTTATGGCCAGATGATGGAGCACGGGGGCTGGGGATATAGCTCAGTGGAATAAGCGCTTGCCTAGCAAGCGCAGGGTCCTGAGTTCGATCCCCAGTACCGAAAAAAAAAAAAAAAAAAATAGATTCCAGATGATGGAGCACGAAGAGGGACTCAGTAATGGTTGTTGAGGTATTTTTCACACTCCTTTAAAATATTCTGGAACTATATACTAGTGATGAGCATGCAACACGGTGAACATACTGAAAGTCACTCAATTGCATGTTTTAAAATGGTTTATATGATGAATTTTGTGTTACATTACTTTTATTTTATTCTATTTATTTTCTAACTTTTATTTTAAAGAGAGTAGTAAATGGGAAAAGAAAAAAAAAATAGAAGCATACCAGCATTATAAATATAAACAAACCAAAGCAAGAACGTTTAAAGTGATACAGGGTTCTGTGGGATGCAATGAAGGCAGTCCTCAGAGGGAAATTTATAGCAATGAACTCACATATAAAGAAAATAGAAAGACAGCAAAGAAATAGCCTAATGCTACAGCTCAAACTCTAAGAAAAAGAGCAACCAACCAAGCCAAAAGCCCAAAGAAGGGAGGAGATTATAAAACTCAGGGCAGAAATTAATGCAATTGAGATGAAGAAAACTCTACAAAAAATTAGTGAATCAAAGAGTTGGTTCTTTGAAAGAATAAATAAAATTGATAAACCCCTAGCCAACCTCATCAAAAAAAGAAGGAAAAGAACTCAAATTCATGCAATAAGGAATGAAGAGGATGAAATCACCACAGATCCCACAGAAATCCAAGAGATCATTAATACCTACTTTGAAAATCTTTACTCCCATAGGATAGAAAATTCAGAAGAAATGGACAGATTCCTGGAAACGTACAGATTACTAAAATTGAGTCAGGAAGACTCAGAAATCCTGAACAACCCAATATCAATTAACGAGATTGAAGATGTCATAAAAAAACTTACCAACTAAGAAAAGCCCAGGCCCTGATGGATTCACAGCAGAATTCTACAAAACATTCAGAGAAGATCTAATGCCAACACTCCTCAAACTCTTCAATGAAATCAAAAAGGAAGCAACTCTCCCTAACATGTTTCGGGAGGCAAGTATCATACTGATAACAAAACCAGAGAAGGACCCAACCAAGAAACAGAACTATAGGCCAATCTCTCTAATGAACATAGATGCAAAGATACTCAACAAAATACTTGCAAATAGAATACAGCGAATCATAAGGAAATTATACACCATGACCAGGTAGGATTTATTCCAGGAATGCAGGGATGGTTCAATATTCGCAAATCAATTAATGTAATACATCATATCCATGCAGCCGAAGACAAAAACCACATGATCATCTCAATAGATGCAGAAAAGGCTTTCAACAAAGTCCAACATGCATTCATATTAAAAACCTTAGAAAAAATAGGAATAGATGGCCTCTACCTCAATCTGATCAAAGCCATCTATGACAAACCAACAGCCAACATCATACTCAATGGACAAAACCTGAAAACTTTCACTTTAAAGTCAGGAACAAGACAAGGATGTCCATTGTCACCATTCCTATTCAACATAGTCCTGGAAGCATTAGCCAGGGCAATCGAAAAGAGAGAGAAATAAAAGGAATAAGGGTAAGAAACAAAGAAGTTAAACTACCACTATTCTCAGATGACATGATGCTATACATGGAGGACCCCAAAAACTCCACAAGAACACTCCTGGGACAAATTCATCAGCACAGCTGGACACAAAGTCAATACCCAAAAATCAATAGCATTCCTACACAGGAACAACAAACAGACTGAGAGAGAAATTGAGGAAACCATACCCTTTACAATCGCATCCAAGAAATTAAAATACTTAGGAATCAATATAACAAAGAATGTGAAAGATTTATTCAGTGAAAACTACAGTACTCTGAAAAAAGAGATCGAAGAGGACTTCAATAAATGGAAAAACATACCCTGCTCATGGTTAGGAAGAACCAACATTCTGAAAATGGCCATACTATGAAAACTGTTGTACAGATTCAATGCAATTCCCATTAAACTACCATTAGCATACCTCACAGATCTAGAGAAAATATGCCTTAATTTCATCTGGAAACAGAAGAGACCCAGAATAGCAAAAGCAATCCTGGGCAACAAGGACAAGTCAGGTGGAATCACAATCCCTGACCTGAAATTATACTACAAAGCTACTGTAATAAAATCAACCTGGTACTGGCTAAAAAATAGAACTGAGGATCAATGGAACAGACTGGAAGATGCAACCACAATGAAAAACACACTCTGCCACCTAATATTTGACAAAGGAGCCAACCAAACTCACTGGAAAAGGATGACCTGTTTAATTAATGGTGCTGGAAAAACTGGCTTGCCTCTTGCCGTAAACTGAACATAGACCCAAGTCGATCACCATGCACCAAACTCAGGTCAAAATGGATCACAGATCTCAATATTAAAACAGAAACTCTAAATCTACTGGAAGAGAAAGTAGGTAAAAATCTTGAAGACATAGGAGTAGGCAGAGAGTTCATGAACAAAAATGAAACAGCAAGGGAAACACTTCAAAGAATCAATAACTGGGACCTCATCCAACTGAAAAGTTTTTGTACATCTAAAGAAATCACCAGCAAAGTAAAAAGAAAACCCACAAATTGGGAAAAAACCGTAACTAGCTGTCCCTCGGACAAAGGTCTTCTATCTAGAACATACAAAGAATTAAAAAACATGTACCTATCCAAATTCAAAGACCCAATCCAGAAATGGGCATCTGAGATGAATACACACTTCTCAGATAAAGAAGTACAAATGGCAAATAAATATATGAGAAAATGTTCCACATCCTTAGTCATCCGAGAAATGCAAATAAAAACAACATCGAGATTCCATCTCACCCCAGTAAGACTTGCCAGTATGAAAAAGTCATCCAATAACAAATGCTGGTGAGGATGTGGAGAAATAGGGACTCTATTACACTGCTGGTGGGAGTGCAGACTGGTGCAACCACTGTGTAGAGCAGTTTGGAGATTCCTCAGCAAACTAGGTCTACAGGTTCCATTCAAACCAGCTATTCCCCTTCTGGGCATTTTCCCAGAAGGTCTGAAAGCATCATATCACTCTGATATATGTGCACCCATGTTTATAGCAGCACAATTTTTAATAGCTAAATTGTGGAAGCAACCCAAGTGTCCATCCACAGAAGACTGGATTAAAAAACTGTGGCATTTTTATACAATGGAATATTATTCAGCTATAAAGAGGGACAGATATGGAGCCTTTGTAGGAAAATGGTCAAAATTAGACAACATACTCATAAGTGAAATAAATCAGAGGTACATGTGCAGGCAATGTATTGTGTCACTGGTGTAAGAACCTGGAGGTGGGAACATAAACTAAGAGTTATGAAGGAAATCTGTTCAAAAGTAAAGAACAGAGGGGACGAGGGAAAAGAGAAAAGAATGAGGTAAAAATTTATGTATGTATGTATGTATGTAAGTATCTATGTATATACATATGTGCAGGATGGCTAACATGGTTCTACTATTGACTTATGTCATTGAATGTTGGGGAATAGTTGATGACTGATTGATCAATCTTGTATGTCTTTATGTGTTCTCTGGTGCATACATTTTGAATATATCAATATGAAATGCAACAAATATTGTTGGTTTTCTGTTGCTTTTTCTATAATTCAATTATGATTATAAGTTTATTGAGCAACTTTGTGTCTCTTTGTTAATGCTTTTCGGGTTTTTTGTTTGTTTTGTTTTGTTTTCTTTTTTTTCTCTTTCTTTTTCTGTTGTAGTTCTTTTTGCTTTCACACTATAAAAAGAAGTTGTACTACTGACTTAGGTCACTTTATTGTAAGGAATAGTGGATGATTAATTGTCTGATCAATTTTGCATGTCTATACCTATTTTCCTGAATATACAATTGGAAATTCTCAATATTTAATGCAACAACCATTGATGATTCCCTGTCACCTTTTCTGCAACTCGGGTTCGATTGTACTATTCTTATGCTACTTTGTGTATGTTTGTTAATATCTTTTTTTTATTATTCTTTTAAAATAAAAAAAAATAAAGTGATACAGGGTTTCAAGACAAACTGATAGAAATTAACAGTGGTTGTTATATTACGTATAGTTCTCTTCAACTATGTTGCTCAGATTACCAGATGTAAGAATGGAAGATTGGGGCTGGGGATATAGCTCAGTGGAATAAGCGCTTGCCTAGCAAGCGCAGGGTCCTGAGTTCGATCCCCAGTACCGCAAAAAAAAAAAAAGGAAGATTGTTCAAACCATTAAAGAGAATAAGGAAATAATTATTAGATATACCATTAGAGATAATACAAAATGCACCAAATAAGATGGTAAGAGTTCACCATGGTAGTTCTGTTGCATACTGTTGCCTTCGAATAATTTTCTCAGATTATCAGATATAAGCATGAAAAATTGATCAGAACATAAAGAATTTAAGCGTTAACCAGTTCTTTCAATATATTATCAGACATCAGCAGTAAGTTATTGCACATATATATATATATATATATATATATATATATATATATAGCCTTCTTTCCCTTTCATATCATCTTGTTTACAAGTGTGGGTCCGATTTATTTCACTTTGAATATGGTCTCTACTTGCATCCATTTACCTACAAAAGCCTCGAGTTTATCTTTTTTTATAGCTGAGAAATATTCCATTGTATAAAAGGGCCACATATTTTTTTCCATTCCCCTGTGGATGGGCATTTGGGTTGTTTCCAAGATTTAGCTATGACAAATTGTGCTGCTATAAACATGGGTTTATATATCACCGTGATATGATGTTTTTAATTCTTCTGGGAGAATACCTAGGAGGGGATAGCTGGGGTAAGTGGGACTTCCAATCCTACTTTTGTGAGGAATCTGCACACTGATATCTACAGTGGTTTCACCAATCTACACTCCCAACATCAGTGGAGTAGGATCCCTTTCTCCCCAAAGCCTCTGTAGCATTTTTTATTGGTTGATTTCTTGATGATAGCCATTCTTTCTGGGTGAGGTGGAGTCTCAGTGTGTTTTTTATTTTTAAAATAAAAAGAGGAAAGCATTAACAGACATCCCTTTATAAAACAACATAAAAACAATACAAGCATTATAGGGTTACAGACAAAGTAATAAAAATTATCAGTGGTTACTGTATTATGTATTGATATCTTCAAAGTGGTTTCTCAGGAAAACGAATATAGACATGCAAGATTGATCAAACAAGTAACCATTAACTGTTCCTTTCAGTAAAGTGACAGAAGTCAGTAGCACAACTATGTTAGCTATCCTGTATATACACACATACGTAATTTCCCTTTCTTTTCTCCTTTCTGTCACCCCTGTTGCTCTTTACTTTTGAGCAGTTTCCTTTCATTTCACAATACCTGTCTTACCTCCTAATTTTTTTTCACTCTTTCAGGTTCTTACACTAGATAGACAATATGTTGCTTACACATTGAGGTCTTGTTTATTTCACTTATATGGCTGTATTTGTGGCCATTTACCTGTGAAAGACTCGAGTTTATCTTTCTTTACAGTTGAGTAATATTCCATTATATAAGAGTACCCCAATTTTTTTTATCCATTCCTTTGTAGATGGACATTTCAGTTGTCCCAAAATTTAGCTATTACAAATTGGGCTGCTATAAACATGGGCACACGTATATCACTGTGATATGATGTTTTCAGATCTTCTGGGAAAATACCCAGAAGGGGAATGGCTGGGTTGAAATGTACCTCCAGATCTAGCTTGCTGAGGAATTTCGAAACTGATTTCCACAGTGGTTTCACCAATCTGAATTCCCTCCAGCAGTGGAGAAGTGTTCCTATTTCTCCACAGCCTCGCCAGCATTTGTTATTGGTTGATTTCTTAATGATAGCCATTCTTACTGGAGCCAGAGGAAATCTCATGTTGTTTTAATTTGCATTTCTCGAATGACTAATGATGTTAAACATTTTCTCATGTATTTATTTGCCATTTGTGTTTCTTTATCTGAGAGGTATGCGTTCACTTCAGAGACCCATTTTTGGATTGGGTCTTTGAATTTGGGAGGGGCTGATTCTTTCTGATTCTTTATATGTGGTAGATAGAAGACATTTGTCCAAAGGACAGTCAGCTAAAATATTTTCCCCGTTTGTGGGATTTCTTTTTACTCTGCTTGTGATTTCTTTACATGTGCATAAGTTTTTCGGTATGAGGAGATCCCAGTTGTTGATTCTTTTTCAATTTGGTTTTTGTTCATGAACACTCCACCTACTCCAGTGTCTTTTGGTTTTTTCCTAATTTCTTTTCCAATGTATTTAGTGTTTCTGTTTTAATATTGAGATCGGTGATCCATTTTGACTTAAGTTTGATGCACAGTCATAGACTTCTGTCTATTTTCGGTCTTTGGCAGGTGGCAAACCAATTATTCCAACACCAATTATTACAGAGGCTATCTTACTTGCAATGAGCTTGTTTGGCTCCTCTGACAAAGGTTAGGTATCTGAGTGTGTTTGTGATTGTGGCTGTTTCTTGCAGTCTGTTTCATTGATCCTCAGGTCTGATTTTTACCCAGTACCATGTTGATTTTATTACTGTAGCTTTGTAGTATAATTTCAGGTCAGAGATTGTGATTCTACTTGATTGTCTTTGTTGCTCAGGATTTCTTTTGCTATTCTGGGTCTCTAATTTTAAGTTTTTATGTGCTGCATTGAATAACATCGCTCAGCATTAGTACTTCATCAACATGGACTAATAGCCATGAAAAATGTATGTGATAACATGGACTCTGTTTTCTAGAAATGTATTTTCAAATGATGTTGATAGCAAATAGTATGACTTCTTAGAAATTCCCTAAATTTTAAGTGTAATATGCAAAAAATTAAGTTAGGAATGAAAATGATGGCATATTTTTAAAACACAATGTTACTGACAGCAACAATAATAAAAACAATCAGTAATTCCAGTTCTGTAGACAGTGAAATAGAGAAAGAGTGGTTGTGTTTTTAATTATAAAAATAAAAATAAAGAAAGAATTTTTATATTCTGCAGAGTAACTTCTAATATATTTTTACAACTTCTATTACAATATATAATTCCTGAGTAATATTTTGATAACACATTCGATAGCACCATTCTGAAACATTAATTCCATATTTTCTCTTGTTATTATGTATTAATCATCTTTATAAGTGGCTTATTATAATAAGTATCATAATAAACATTATAATATATATATTACAATCATTAAATAAAATTGCATCAAATATTAGTTCATTTTCTACTCTGAGATCTATGCTTTTTATCTTACAGGAAAAGGAAGACAAATACATAAAGAGAAAATTTGAGTATATCTTCCCACTTCATTGAGATAAATATCACACATCACAAAATTCATTATTTTGAACTTTTAAAAATGTACACTGAAGTCACTGTCAATTAATTTGCAAACCTATGTATATTATAGTGTTAAAATATCACTGATTATAGTTAACATAGTATTTTGAAAATATACCTTGAAAAAATTCTATCTATGTATATGCAGGATGGCTAACATGTTTCCACTATTGACTTATATCACTTTAGGGTAAGGAACAGTTGATGATTGGTTGTTTGATCAAGATTGTATGTCTATATGTGTTTTCCTGAGCGTACACTTTGAAGTTATCAACATGTAATGCAACGACCATTGTTAATTCCCTGTCACTTTGTCTATAATTCAATTTTGATTGTACTGTTCTTGTGCTACTTTGTGTCTCTTTGTTAATGGTTTCTTTTTTTGTTGTTCTCATTTTTCTTTTTTACTTTAAAAAAATTCTATATCCTTCACTCATTCTCCCCTTATTGCCTTGAACATTTACCTCTTAGCAAAAAGTAATTTGCTTTCCGCTTCTATGTACTTACCCACTTTGGTTATTTTTATAAATAGATTTTTATAGTAGGTACAATTTTGTGTATGTCTTTCTTCATTAAGAAAATGTTTTAAATGTAGATGTGTGCTGTATTATTCATAGTACTTCATCTAAATTGTTGCTTGCTTTTCAATATTTTTTTCTTTTATTTATCATTATTTCCCTACTATACAAACAGAATTTCACATTTACAAAATTTAGCATTTCTCTTTTTGAACTTTTCAAAATATAAAAACTTTTCATATATATTGAGGTTTACAATACAATTTTCGGAGATGTATATAAACAGAAGCATAATTACTGTAGTGAAACCTGTATCTGATTTCACAGTGAATTTTTTCTTTGAGTAATAATGCTTCCTACAGATAAACTTCATATTTCTCCATTCAGCCATTTAAAGCTGTACACCTTGTGTTTACTTTTTGACTTATCATGCTACTGTAACTTATGACATTAAGATTTATTCTACATCACAGAATTTATGCATGCTTATTTTAGCAAACATTGAGTTTAAATGCGTCACATTAAAGAATAGTAGGGCTTTCATTTTTACAGAGTTACGAACTGATTCAGGGAAATTGAATGGACAGATACCATTAATTACAGCACTATTTTTACATTAAAATTCTGTAGTCATAGAGGATAAGTTTAACCATATACACAAGTCTCTGGTCAAACAATTGATTCACATATTTATGGCATATACTTAGGAGTTAAATGATCCTGTGCTAATGGTGTTTAATTTAATGAGTAACTGCTAAGTTTTTTTTCAAATACTGTATTATTTTACATCCCAAGAGAAATTTATCAGAATTTCAAAATATACATTGTATCAGCACTTGCATTTCTCTTTCAGCTTTTTGCTTATAGCCATGTTAGCAACTCACATATTCTTGAATTGTGACAGGAGTTTCACTAATACCTAATATTTTCAGCAATTGCTTGATAACTACTTTTTGAGACGTGAATATTCAAATACTTTGTTCAATAAAAGACACAACTTAAAATGAAGTAATAGGAAAGGGAAGAAGTAGCTCTTTCCAATAATCATATCAGGTATAAAATAAATAAACCCAGTGTGAAAGTAGAGATGGGTGAGTACAGCTGCTCTAACCACATCCATTGAAGATTGCTTAGAAGTACTGATGGTGGCTAATGAACAGCCTATCAACGCTGCCCTTTCTGTATGTCTTTCTCTTGGAAACTTTGAAAGAAATAACAACATCATTGTCTTGGTAACTTTTGTCTCATTGCTGAGACAAAATACCTGACACCTAGAATTAAGGAAGGAAAGCTTTATTTAGCTTACAATTTATGGAAGTTTTAGCTCATACATGGCTGGCTTCAAGGCAGAGTGGCACTTGGCAGAGGACAACAGCTCATGGCCATGGAACACAGCAAAAGCAAGAAAAGCCAAAGGGAGGAGCAGTGACAAGCAGCCTCTTTGCCTCCCTTACGTTGGATGCAAGCAACTTGGCCCAGAGTGGTGTAGCACTCACACCCATAATCCCAACATCGGACCTTGGATCACTCACAAACTCTAAAAGCCCACTCCAATGACTGCATGAGTCCTTGGGAGGAAATTCAGACACAAACCATAAGAATTGTATTTCTCTGGTTTTTGTGTTTGCTGTCTTTATTTTTTTCACTTTGAGACAGGTTCTCACTATATTGTTGAAACTGGCCTTAAACTCATTATCTAATCCAGACTGACCTGAAACTTATTGTGATATTTCTGCCTCAGCCTCCTGAGAGTTGGAATTACCAGAAGAGGCCACTATGCCCAACTTGGGGTACTCTTTTGGATGAAGAACTTCACTTTACATTGTGAGATTTCAAATATTAAGTGTAGTTTTTTGAGTTAAACATTCAGGTGTTGGGACTGATTGCTGATGGAAACTGAAAACGTGACAATACATCTATTATTTGGTTTGCAGCACTTGCAGTCACTGGAGAATGTGATGAGAAATACAGATAGCACTAAAAATAATACGTGTGTTCTCATCATTAGCTGCTCTTGGTGACCAGGTTAAACATCTTATAGCAGCCCTGCCTGAGCTCCTTGTTCTTGAGTGCGTACACCATGGGATTGAGAGCAGGCGGGATGACATTGTTCAGGACATTGAGGAGTACTGGAATGAGGGGAGCTCTCATGCCTGCACTATGAGTGATGGAGAGGACAATAATAGTTGTGTAGAAGAAAAAGATTAAAATTAGGTGGGCCGTGCATGTGTTTAAGGCCTTTAATGCAGCTTCTACTGAGTTGAGCTTCAGGACAGACCAAAGGATCAAAGCATATGATAAAACAGTCAGGCCGAGATCCCCTCCCATGATTGTCCAAGCTAGAGCTAGCTGGTTTATACCATCAATTTTCCTATCATCACAAGACAGGCTAGTGACTCCAAGGTTAGTGCAAAGACAGTGCTCTATCTGGTTCCTAGAGCAGTAATTCCTTTGAGCAGCAAGCACAGGCACTGAGATGGGAGCCAGAAAGTTTCTGCATGCCATGAACACAACCGCTTTGATCACAAACATTTCAGTAATTATCGATGGGTATCTCAGTGGTTGACAAATGGCTACATATCTGTCTATGGCCATGCAGAGAAAGGTTCCTGACTCCATTCCTATGAAACAATGCATGGCATACATCTGAGCAAAGCATTCAGGTAGTCGGATAACCTTAGCATTGAACCATAAGATGGCCAAAATCTTAGGTATGATGGTTGTCGCCAGACTCAGGTCCACCACTGCCAGAAGGGCCAGAAACTGGTACATAGGCTGGTGCAAGGATGCATCTTTTTTGATGGTGATCATAATGAGGATGTTGGCCCCGAGAGCCAAGAGGTAGAGAAGAGCCAAGGGCAGGGAGAGCCAGTGCTGCCAGCTGTGAATGCCTGGGAATCCCATCAGGATGAACTCGGTGACCTGGAACTTAGAGCTATTAGAAATTCTGAGGTCCTGGAACATCCTTCACTAAGAGAAAACAAAGATTAATATTACTCTTCTTTATCATCACTTACTCAACCAAACTCATGACCTCGGTTTCCTTAAAAAGTCAAAATAAATCTATGATGTTGTTTAATTGGAGAAATGTATATATTTTCCAATTACACAATGATAAATAATTCTACATTTAATCATTTGTTTATGAATTACCTACTTTTTAAATGTTTTTACAGCCTTCACTCATATTCCTTTGGCTCCTTATTCATACCTGATAAAGAGCCTTTATATATCACTACCAAGTCTGTGTAAGATTGAGAATCAAAGCAGAAGATTTCCTTAGAATGCTGCCTTTCGAGTTCTTTTCTTTATTGTGCCCACTCGGGTCTTCCCTTTAGTGCTTTAAACTGCATTAGAAAAGGATCCACCACTATGTGTATAGTAGAAATAAGAGAGCAGCCGCCAGCGCGGTTAGAAGGGGGTCACGGGAAGGTCCTGAAATTTCCCAACTAAACATGAGCTTTGCATTCACTCGTCCATCCCCTGTGAGGCTCCACTTTGGCTGCTTTACCTATTTCATACAAGAAGTCATACTCTTTACAGAAATGTCTTTTTATCATAAAATTCTAGGTGTCATATGAGGAGAGTTCACATTGTTTAGGGTGATGGATAATGAGAGATATCAAATTGTTCTTTATCTTTTCTACCTGCTCTCCTGATTTGCTGTGAAGGATGATGGAAGAGATGGCACAGAGGCGACTTCTGCTAAGAGCAAAGCAGCGTAGATCGAATATGTTATCCAGTATTCTTCAAGTATTGCATAATTGTACTACTGGCTTCTATCGCTTTATTGAAAGGAACAGTTAATATTTAATTATTTCATCAATCTTGCATGTCTCTATTTGTTTTCCTGAGTAGCCACTTAGAAGTTATCATTATGTAATACAAGCAACCATTGTTAATTCCCTGTAGCTTTGTCTGTAATTCAGTATTGCTTGTATTGTTCATGTGCTGTTTTGTAAATGGATGTCTGTTTGTTAAAATGTTTTCTTTATTTTTTTTTAAAAAACTATCTCAGTGTGGGTAATGAAATGATTTAGTGAACAGAAATGGATACAAACAGTAACTAGTCAGTTGGGAACAGTTTCTAAGAGGGAAGGAGAAATGCTCTTAGCACTGAGGCTTGGCTTGTGTTCTGCGAGATCAGAGAACTTTTGTGTGATTGTTTCTTAATTTCCAGCCCTGAACACCAGCATTGTCTGCTTTGTGATCTTGGAATCCTCTGTTCTTTGCTGAGCTTTAATGCCTACTCCACTAAATCTACCCTCAGCCCTCATCCTCATCAGAAATATCTACTGCTCATGGAGAGGATTGATAAGCCCCTTTGAAACACAGTGGTATGATGTTACTGAAGCAGCAGGTTTGCATTAGGGAAGCATTCAAAGATATAATCCATCTCTTTGGTTATTTGAACATCATGGTATCGTCTAAATCTACTGATGAGCCATGATCACAAAATACAGTGAATGCTTGAATTTTACAAAGTTTTCATAGGCAAAAACACATTGCTATTAATCCCCTTCAAAATTCTCCCTGCCACTTTGATCACATTTATGCAGTTATTTCTGCAACTTTCTTAAGCTTTTATGGAGGTCCTCTTTCTCGAGTATCTATAGTTCCATAGCTTTGGCTGCCTCAATGCCCTAAATTAACTAAAAGTATTTAATTCACAGTATTTTGACTTTGGGAAAGAGCCAGGAGTCACAAATTGCTAATCTGGTAAATAAGGTAGCTGAGGACACCTTATAATCCTTTTGTTTATTAGAAATTGCTTCTGAAGCTTTGAATGTGTTCAGGATGTTAAACCCTGCATAAGAAAGTACTTGTAGAGAGGACTTATTTGCCGGCTTCACAAAGCAAAATGACAGGACAAGAGTGTTCAAAGTCAGGGGAAGTATTTTGAGGGAGTTTAATGACATTCTATATTATACTTTAAAAACATTTAAAGATGTTTATTTAAGCACTCGTTGTAGGCCAGGTGTGGTCACATACATCTGTAATCCCAGCAATTGGGAGGCTGAGGCAGGACATTTGCTTTGGGCTCGAGACCAGCCAGGACTACTTAGGAAGTTTAAGTCTAGCCTGAACTATAAAGAGAGACACCTTGTCTCACAACAAAGAAATGAACAAAGAACTACTCACTGCAGGTTTTGATCGCAGCTCCTATAGTCTTGAATCATTTAGCTGTAATATTGGGTGTGTGCAGTTATGATTACATTTAAAACATTGAACAAAACAGGCATATATTAAGTACAATGAATCTTTGCAATGAATGCACAAATTAATAAATCAATAATGAATGAAATTTTATATCATGTTTGAACAGTTATTAACTATCTGCCAGCATCTTTTTCTTGGACAACAAAAAATTATTCACCAGTACAGACAAAAATGTCTGTCACATAAATCACCACAAAGTGTAAATTTCTCTATAACACTGCAACACAAAGTGTAGTAAACACAAGAAAATACAGGGGAGTGGAAAAACACCAGGCACCAAGAAAGGAATTTTTTTGTTTGAATGAAAAGATAATTTATTTAAGTTGTGCTACTAACAGCCATACTTCACAATTATGTCTGTATATACATATATATATATATATATATATATATATATATATATACTCCATAAGCCCAGAAACAAATATAGTTAGTGGAAAAACACCAACAGTACCAACATTAAAGAGACTACAAGATTTAGAAAGGACAGTAAATGTTGGATTAGGTTCACAATTTGAATCACTAGATAAAATGCTCAGCATGTGGTAATTAAATCCGATGTCATTCAATTCTTTCTTTTTTATTTTAAAGATAAAAGAATGAAAAAATCTCAACAAAAACACATATTTAGAAAGTAACACAAAAAGAACACAGGTACTAGAGAATCTCACTTCTATTCCATGTTTGAAGAAGTTTTCTACAAGTAAAATGATAGGAAAGGTGGAATTTGTCTTCCCATGAAATAGTCAGTGGTGTAAAGTTGAAAAATGTGCAATGTATTTAACTCCACCCATTAATTACATCCTCATTTTCCCTTTCAGTAATGCTGCAGTGGACTATGTTGCTAATTTCAAGAAAAACAAAAGCTTACTATTTTGTGTCATCAGAAAACAATCAGTTACTTTGAAATGTATTCAAAAGTTAAAATATGTAATGATACATAATAGACATTGATTTGTATATGTGAACATTCATATCAAGCTGAAATATTTTGTATTGCATAATGATTGTTTTTGCCTGAAAATCTATATTTTCCAAATTCTCAGAGAGGAATTTCATAGAGCTCGCCATGATGACTATGAATATCTGTGCTTTCCCTGACCAGAAAAGACGCCTTGCAAATGGCTGAAGTCAGACCAATTCGCTCCATGACAAACAGAAATGTCAGATGAACACCTGATCATTTCAGAATTCTATTGCTTCTCAGCTGTCTTCCTTTGCTCTTCAGAAGGAGAAGCTAATTAACATTCTCCCTGCCTAAATACACTTAGCTAAGAGTCTCTTTCCTCTTCTCTAGATTGGAAAATCAACTTGCATAATCTTCCTGTCCTCTCAACAAAACAACATGATTTGTAAAGACTGAGGATTCTCAATGGAGGACACAAAAATTACAATCTCTGTGGTTTAAAATGAGGACAGCTAAGAGGTATTTTTAAAGTGAGACTTATACATGGATCATATTTCTGTTTTATATTATTACTTCCATGGATTCACTCACTGCTTGAAAAGTTACTTGGTTTGTAGAATAGTAAATTCATGCAATATTGGAAACATTTGAAAATACAATAGAGATGAGATATGAACTTTTCGTGGAACAGGACAGCCAGTATTACATAGTAATAATTAGATCAAACCTGTATAGACATTTAAGAGATGCAATCAGTGACAAAACATATCCTAAAGCTGATTACCTGAAGGAATGTAAGAGATGTAAATAGTCCTATTCTTCACAAAATATCACATGTAATCTCAGAGACGTATTTCCAATTGGTGACTTACAAGTAACCTAATTTGTCTCTTTCCTCTGGAAAGAACAGGTCACAGTGAAGAGCTGACTGTCCAAACAGCTTGAGAGGAAGGGACAGGTAATGATCCTGTTTTTTTTTCACCAATTTGTGACTTTTTTTTATATACCAGGAATCATACTCAGGTTCTTGTTCTTGTCAGGCAGGTGCTCGTGCAACTGAGCTATATCCCTGGCCCCTAATTTATAACACTTTTGAAGGTAGAACAAGAATATATTATATTTCTCAGGCCATTTCCTAGCTGCTCTGAATTTTTCATGATAAAGATGTTGCCTAAAAAGTTAAGGTTTACTTACAGTGTTAGCTTCTAAGATGTTCATCATTTTAGGAAAAAGAAGGAAACAGTGTTTTAAAACATGAAGAAATTTGGTTCTATTATGAACAGAATGGTTTTCACTTAGCTGTCCTCATCTTAAACCCCATAGATTGTAATTTTTGTGTTCTCCACTGAGAATCCTCAATCTTTACAAACAATGTTGTTTTGTTAAGAGGACAGGAAGATTAAGCAAGTTGATTTTCCAATCTAGAGAGGAGGAAAGAGACTCCTAGCTAAGTGTGTTTAGGCAGAAAGAATGTTTATTAGATTCTCCTTCTGAAGAGCAAAGGAAGACAGCTGAGAAGCAATAGAATTCTGAAATGATCAGGTGTTCATCTGACATTTCTGTTTGTCATGGTGTGAATTAGCCTGACTTCAGCCATTTGCAAGGAGTCTTTTCTGGTCAGGGAGAGCACAGATATTCATAGTCATCATGGCAAGCTCTATGAAATTCCTCTCTGAGAATTTGGAAAATATATATTTTCAGGCAAAAACAATCATTATGCAATATGAAATATTCAAACAGAGTGATTGAAATGAAATCTGTATTTCTGATAATGTTAGATCAGCCTGTAGTCTTAGCCTCTACATACATTAACAAAGCTCTCACTAGTATGTCTACAACTAATAACCACAGTAAAACCCCACAGTATTGTCCCTGCCTATTTTATGTATTTCAGTACCTACCTTGGCTGTTAAAATCATAAACTTAATTCAACCAGGTCTAGGTCCACAAGGTACACATCAAAAACACATCAAAACCATGCATACATATGTATACTAGTGTGACCCTTGATGTTAAATCGCTTGTTTTCCTTGGACAGAAACAAGGCTTTAAAGGAAAACCCCAAGGGGTATTTCAGAGCTTTGGGGACATAGGTGCTGGTGTGAGACTAAATATCATATTCACAGGAGGGAAATAAAAAGTGAGGGATTTCTATCCCCATTCTCTGCACCGTTTGATTAACATGTGGTTTTTCACATGCATGGTTCCACACCCGCGCATGGTGTGGCTGTGTGCAGATGGTGGGATTGACAGGAAACACACAGTGAGGTAAATGAGTAATCGCGATGACAGCGTTATTTCGGAATTCAAATCACACAGGAAACAAGTGGAGCATATTAAAGTACAGAATGCTTTACACTCACTTTCATAAGTTCCTCTCTGCTTTCATGTGTTTATGTGTTTCACTGAATACCATCATTCAGTGTTAGTGCTTCTTCAAGATGGGCTAATAACCATGAAAAATGTATGCAATGGGCTGGGGATATAGCTCAGTGGAATAAGCGCTTGCCTAGCAAGCGCAGGGTCCTGAGTTCGATCCCCAGTACCGAAAAAAAAAAAAAATGTATGCAATAATGTGGGCTCTGGCTTTCAAGAAATGTATTTTCAAATGATATTAATAATGAACATTATAGCATCATATATATTCACCCAATTTTAAGTGTGTTATTAAAACAACATAGGAATGAAAAAGATGGCATGTTTTTAAATGATATTGATAATTGTTTTTAAATGATATTTAATATTTAAGTGATCTTTAAATGATATTTATAATGATATTGACAACAGCAATAAAAAATGAGTAATTCCAGTTCTGTAGACAGTTAAAGAGAGAAGCAGTGCTTGTGTTTTTAATTATGAAAATTTTTTAAATGTTGGAAAGAAATAATTTTTAAATTCCATAATGTAGAGTAATTTCCAATACATTTTTACAACTTTTCTTACACTATATAATTCCAATGTAATATTCTGATAACACATTTTGATAGCACCATTCTGAAACATAAATTTCCATTGTCATTATATATGAATATCTTTATAAGTGGCTTATTACAATAATTATCACAATAAACAGTATAATAAATGCATTATAATATATATATCACTAAATGAAGTTGCATCAAATATTGTACATTTTCTACTCTTTGACAGCTATGCTTTTTATCTTACAGGAAAACGAAGAAAAATAGAAAAATTTGAGTGCATCTTCCCATTTCATTGAGATAAAGATCACATATCACAAAATTCATTATTTTGACCTTTAAAAATGTACAATTAGGTCACTTTCAATTAAGTTGCAACACTAGGTACATAATGTTGTTGAACCATCACTAATATAAAATTTCATACTATTTTGAAGAAATACCTGGAAAATATTCCATATGCATTAGTCATGCTCCCTTTGTTGCCTTGAACATTTGCTCCTTACCATAAAGGAATTTCCTCTCTGCTTCTCTGCACTTTCCCATTTTGGATATTTTTGCAAATAGATTTTTATAGCAGGTCACCCTTTGAGTACAGCTTTCTTCATTAAGAAAATGTTTTAAAAACACATGTGTGTTCTACTGTGCACCAGTACTTCGTCTCACTTGTTCCGTTGTTTTTTGATATTGTTTTATTGTATTTATCTTTATTTCTCCACTATACAATCAGAATTTCTCATTTGCAAAATTTAGTAATTTTCCAACACCTGCTGAACTTTCCAAATATAAAAAATTCTTGTGTATGTTGAGGTTTACGATATGATTTTCTGAGATATATGTAAATAGAAGAATAAGTCCTGTAGTGCAACTTATACCTGATTTCACAGTAAATTTTTCCTTGGAGTCAAAATCCTTTATACAGATATACATATTTATCCATTCAGCTGTTTAAATCTGTACACCTTGTTTTTATTTATTGAATTATCATGCTATTATAACTTACTACATACAGGGCTTTTTCTACACGACAGAATATGTGTGTTTATTTTAGCAACCATTGAGTTTAAATGAGTCACATTAATGAATAGTAGAGCTTTCATTTTTACAGAGTTATGAAGTGATTCAGGGAAACTGAATAGATAAATGCCATTAATTAAAGCACTATCTTTTACTTTAAAATTCTGTAGTCATAGAAGACAAGCTTAATCATATATACAAGTCTCTAGTCAAATAATTGTATCACTTATATATGGCATACCCTTAGGAGTTAAATGCTCTTATGCTAATTGAGTTTAATTTAATGAGTAACTGTCAAGTTCTTTTAGAAGTGCTGCATTATTTTACACCCCAACAGATATTTATCAGAGTTTCAATATATACATTGTTTCAGCACTTGCATTTCTTTTTCTGCTTTTTAATTGTAGTCATGTTAGCAACTTATATATTCTAGACTTTTGATTGCAATTTGACTAATACCTAATATTTTTAGTGATTTCTTAATGATTTACCTACCTTTTGCAACATGCAAATATTCAAATACTTTGTTCAAAAGTAGACACACCTTATAATAACATAATAGGAAAACTGATGTGGCTCTTTCCAATAATCATATCAGGTATAAAATAACTGAACCCAATCTGAAAGTAGAGATTGCTGAGTATAGCTACTCTACACATATCCATTGAACTTTGTTTAGAAGGACCGTCTATGGCTAAAAGAGAACCTACTGATATTGTATATTCTATGTGTGTTTCCCTTGGAAACTTTGAGACAAATAACCACATTGTTGTCTCGGTTACTTTTCTCTCCTTGCTGAGACAAAATACCTGACATCTACAGTTAAGGAAGGAGAGGTTTATTTAGCTCACAGTTTGTGGAAGTTTAAGTCCATACTTAGCTGCCTTCAAGGCAGATTGACACATGGCAGAGGGCAACAGTTCATGGCAGCAAAGCACAGCAAAAGCAACAAGAGCCAAATGGAGGAGTGGTGGCCAGCAGCCTCTTTCCCTGCCTTACATTGTATGCAAGCAACTTGGCCCAGGGTGTAACACTCACAACCTTAATCCCAAAACTGGACCATGGATAAATCATAAACTCTAAAACCCCACACCTATGACTGCATGAGTCTTTGAGGGGACATTCAGACACAAGCCATAACCACTGTGTTGCTTTGTTTTTTGCTTTTGTTGTCTTTTTTGTTTATTTTGAGACAGGGCCTCACTATACTGTTGAAACTGGGCTTGAACTCATGATCTCATCCAGGCTGGCCTCGAACTTATTGTGATCTTTCTCCCTCAGCCTCCTGAGAGTTCAGATTATAAGAATAAGCCACCATGCCCAGCTTGGGATATTGTTTTGCATGAAGAATTTTCTGTTACATTGGGAGATATCAAATAATAAGTGTACCTTTTGGTCCTATGCCTTCAGCAGTTGGGGCTGATTGCTGATGGAAACTGAAGACATGTAACAATACATCTATTACTTTGTTTGCAGCAATTGTAGTCATGGGGAATGTAATGAGAAAAAACAGATAGAAGTAAAACTATGCCAGTGTGTTCTCGTGATCAGCTGCCCTTGGTGACCAGGTTAAACATCTTATAGCAGCCCTGCCTGAGCTCCTTGTTCTTGAGTGCATACACCATGGGATTGAGAGCTGGGGGGATGACATTGTTCTGGACATTGAGGAGTACTGGAATGAGGGGAGCTCTCATGCCTGCACTATGAGTGATGGAGAGGACAATAATAGTTGTGTAGAAGAAAAAGATTAAAATTAGGTGGGCCGTGCATGTGTTTAAGGACTTTAATGCAGCTTCTACTGAGTTGAGCTTCAGGACAGACCAAAGGATCAAAGCATATGATAAAACAGTCAGACCAAGATCCCCTCCCATGACTGTCCAAGCTAGAACTAGCTGGTTGATACCATCGATTTTCCAGTCATCAAAGACAGGCGAGTGACTCCAAGGTTAGTGCAAAGACAGTGCTCTATCTGGTTCCTAGAGCAGTAATGCCTTTGAGCAGCAAGCACAGGCACTGAGATGAGAGCCAGGAAGTTTCTGCATGCCATGAGCACAGTTGCTTTGATCACAAACATTTCAGTAATTATCGATGGGTATCTTAATGGTTGACAAATGGCTACATATCTATCTATGGCCATGCAGAGAAAGGTTCCTGACTCCATAAATATGAAAGAATGGATGGCATACATCTGAGCAAAGCACTCAGGTAGTCGGATGGCCTTGGCATTGAACCATAAGATGGCCAAAATCTTAGGCATGAGAATGGTAGCGAGACTCATGTCCACCACAGCCAGAAGGGCCAGAAATTGGTACATAGGCTGGTGCAGCGATGCCTCTTGTTTGATGGTGATCACGATGAGAATGTTGGCACCAAGAGCTAAGAGGTAGAGAAGAGCCAAGGGTAGGGAGAGCCAGTGCTGCCAGCTATAAATGCCTGGGAATCCCATCAGGATGAACTCAGTGACCTGCAACTTGGAGTTGTTGGAAATTCTGAGATCCTGGAACATGCTTTACTAAGAGAAGAAAAAAGATTAGTATTACTCCTCTGTATTTTCACTGAACCATAATATGTTTCATAAAAAGATATAATGGGCGGGGATTTAACTCAATGGTATATGTGCTTGCCTGGTAACTACAGTGTCCTGAGTTCAAATCCCGGTACCCAAGATTTAAAAAGGAAAAAATGATATGGTAATTAATCAAGCAAATAAGATTGGTTTAGAAATAGCTCTTACTTTATCCACCACTATACCACAATATAAAAATTAAATTTCCTGATATGAAAGTAGATATTGACTCATATTTGGTATAACCATATTATTAATATCTTCTGACTGTTCTGGCCATGCCAAGTAGGAAGAATATTGACATCCTGCAGAGATTAGTGGAAATGGGCTGATGCAGTATCAAGATATTAAGGGAGGATTTAGCATCTTCATTATTCGCACCATTACCCACACTGTTTGGCTTTTGTTAGGAAAGAGAAACTCTCACAAGTGGTATACTCTGTTTGTTACTCAGTCATTTATCCTTACCATTTCTTATCAGCTCTGGGCTTGGTTATTTCAGAGACCTAATATATAATGAGTATATTTTTGGAGTCATGCAGATTCCTTAGAGCACATGTGTATAAGAACTTCCTTATTGATATACTTGGGAAATATTGAAGTACTGGCTGTACGTTTAATATATTCATTGAACTGATCAGGCAACGATTTAGGTACATTTATCTAAATACATAAATGTATTACATTTTCCTTTAGTAAAAAAGGAACTGATATATAAATAGTTGAAAATCTTTAAAGTCCAATCAGCTTTTTAAAAGGAATAATGTGGTTTTAAAAATTGTATTGCTTTTTGATTTGTTTTTTGTCTACTTATTCCTATTTGGACATTTTTTTGAACCTTTCACATAATCATGCTCTAACTCATGTAATGTTTTGGAAAAAACTATGAAGTAGAACATAAAATGCACCACCCTGCCGGAATTTCTTTCGTATTTTATCTTAAAAAGTTAAAACATAAATTAACAAAGTAATAGGAGAATAATAATAGTTAATACATTGTGTATTATCATCTTCAAAGTAATTACTCAGCATGCAAGATATGGGCATAAATATTTGTCCAATCAATATTAGCCCAAACCTTCCTGTTCAATGAAATAAGAGACACGAATAGTACAGCTGACTTCAATTTTTCTTCCTTTCCCCTTCCTTCTTGTCCCCTTTCCTCATGGAACTTCACACAATTGCTTTGGCAAAAGACATCCTAATTTTAAACAGGTCCATATCGTGCATGCATCCTTGATGTGATCATTTATTGATATTCAGTGTAAAAATTAATAACAGATGCTCATTATCTGTTTATGCCAAGCACAAGTTGTTTACTTTTTCTCCATTTTTTAAAATGGATCATATTAAAAATAAATAAGCATACTACTTAAAAATATTGTATGTTTCCATGCGTGGTAGCGCACCCCTGTAATCTCAGCCCTCGGGAGGCTGAGGCAGGAGGATCCCAATGAGCTTGAGGCCAGCCTGGGCTACCAAGTGAGCTCAAGACCAGGGTGAACTGCACTGTGAGACCCCGTCTCAAAAAGATACACAAAAAATTGTAGGTTGAAGTGATAATATAGAGCATGAGCACTCTTGATATCAACATCATGAGTGTCCTCTTATTAACACAAACAACGGTCTCGATGTTCCTTAAAAGAAATCAAGATAAATTAATGATGGTAGTCACTTAGATAAACACATATTTCATTGAAATATACTATTTCCATAATTGCTATATTTTATTTATTTGTTTTATAAACTTTATTTGCTTTTTAACTTTTTTAAAGTTGTGGTTCAATTTTCTGTGACTATTAATTCTGACTTGGTAAAGAGACTAGAGAACTCTGTATCAAGACTGTGGTAATGACAATCAGTGGAGAAGATTTTCATAGAATGCTGTTTGAAGGCTTTGCTTCTCAGTAGACATTTAGGTGTTTCCTACCCCAGTCCACTGTGCCAGGAAAGAATCCCCCATGTGTGCACTGCAGGAACGAAGAAACAGCGTGCAGTGTTCTCAGGCGAGAGTTACCTAAATGGTCCCTGTGTTTCACTGAAGGATGATGCAATACATACTACTGAAGACGACTTCCAGTAGAAACAAAGCAACATAAGATAAGCATGTTCACACATAGTCTTCACAGACCTCTCCAGGGTGGGATGGCCTCTTAGAGTCACACAGGAACAGGTACAATGGCAGCTAATCAACTGTGCTCTCATCCCCAAGTCCACCTTTGGTCTTGAGCCTCATCAGAACAGTCAGCGTGTTCGTGGAGCGGGCAGATGAGCTCCATTGTAACATGTTGCTGAAATCACCATAACATGGTATAGTCAGGAAAGTGGCAGGTTTGCAGCAAGCCATGTTTGCTGATAGAATCCATCGCTTTGTTTATCTTAACATCTTAGTATTTCAAACCCTTGAGAGATATGATCACAAAATATAGTGAACAATTACATTTAAAAAAATTTTACAATGGCTCTGAATCAAGGCCAGCAGTTTTCTGAAGCTGTTGGTTTGAAGCAGGAGCCTAAAGTGGTATCTTTCTATGGTCTGTTGGCCATTCTAGAACTTTGGAAATGTAATGGTCAATTCATTAGAAAGAAACAAATAACTAAATAAACTTTATGAGAGGACTTCAAGATGGCGACCGGGTAGGCAGCAGAGAGAGAACCTTCTGGAGGAATGCCACTCAGGCAAAGGAATATAGGAATATAGCAACATGTGAAGGACAGAAGGGAAAGAGGTGGGTATCCTGAACTCAGGAAGGATCTGAAATGGGAACTGAAGCCCTCGGAAAGACTAACCAAAACCTCTTCTGGGGGAAAGGATCGGAGATCCACCATGGGTGCAGTTGGAGGGAGAGGAGACGGAGAAGGAGGAAGTCACCACTCCAAACACACCCTTGGCCCACGCCCTTGTTCCAGCATTCACAGCTTCAGCTTCGGAGACCCACGCTCACAGAAGCCTCCTGACTCAGCCAGGGAAGAGCAGAGTTCCAAGAGCTGGTCCAGGGCTGGAGAGGGGAGGGCACAGCCAGGAAAAGAGGCAATGGCGGTCAGGAGCAGTTGTCGAACACAGTGTGAGGATGAGAAGTTGTGACAGTCACTGGGGCAGAGTCCCCACCCTGTGGCAACCTTCCTAATCAGTGCCTGGAGAGAATCAATGCAACTAGTACACAGTGCACCACACTCGGCTCTGCGTCTACCTCGAGGTGGTGCCCCCTCCTCTCCACTGGGTGAGCTGCTACCAGCGGAGAGCAGCGGGAAACCTCGGCAGCAAGGCGCAGCGGCTCCCAGGGATCCAGCTGAGGAGCGGACGGGGGCTCCAGCACCACAACGGGAAGGATATACAGATGGAGGTGGATCGCATGGCTCCACGCCCTTCTCACTCCAACATCAGGCAGGAAGCATGACCTGGGTTGCCGGGAATCGGCTCCCACCCTGAACTCTCTCTGGGAGCACCCTGAGTCTCGGCAGCTTGAGCAAGCACCACCTGTTCCTGGCAACAATGGGATGAATCCACGGACTTCAGGACTCACCCCAAACTATTAATGTGAGCACCAAGAGGGTCTCCTTACAGCTTGTACATATGAACCTTGCACGAAACCATAGCAACAAATTAGGTGAAAAGCAGCAGACTGGGAGTATGAAAAACAACATACTCTATACAGCAGACCAGAGAAAATCCTCCAACTCTATTCTAGAACTAACCTTTAAACTCAGTACATACCCTGAACTAACACAGTGAGAACAGGCCGGGGAGATTTCAAGCCCTTATACCAAGCATCGTAAGTTCGTCCAATACCCAGCTGCAAGGGGTGGGGAATGGTAATACTGGAGATCAGGAGGAGGGAGGAGGAGAAGAAAGGGACTCTGGCATCGAGGCAACAGGACAGAGCCAAACAGGTCACCGAGGGCACCCTGAAGGGGATGCATGTCCCACGGCTGCTCCGCTGTGGGCCCCGCTGAGGGTGCCCCATGGACTGGACCCGCCCCCACCCATAGCATGGTGACGGGGCGGAGCCGGGTGGTCTGCTGTGAGCATAGGTGCTTTTCGACCTCCGACCAGGGCAGTTTGTATACACCCATGTATGTTACAGTATACTCTGAGGCAGCTATATCTCTTCCCAAGGCGAGAGTCCAGGGGTATAGATAAACCAAGGAGTACAGTTATTATCACAGGGAAGAGGACTGCTTGAGTAGGGGGGTAGGGCAACAGAGATGAGGGAGGAGAAAAACTGAATGATCAAATGGACCATCATCTGTGTAACTGAGTAACAAATGTGAAGGTAACATTATGTAGGACAGCATCCAGAGCTAATTCCCTTCTATGTTCTCTATAATTTTGTATTTCCTCAATCGTTTTTGTATTAACAAAAGAGAAGATAACTTTATATTAGACAGCATCCAGTGCTAATTCCCTATTATCTTCTTTATAATTTGGTATTTCCTTTAATGTTTATGTATTAACTAATGTGAAGATAATATTATCTAATACAACATCCAGTGCTAATCCCCTACTATATTCTGTATAATTTTGTATTTTTGGTATTGTTCATGGCTTATTCTGGTTCATATATCTCCATTCTTTTGTCTTTAAAATAAAATTTAAAAAAAAACTAAAAAAAAATTTTTTACAACAACAGACATTTTACCATCAGTTCCCTCAAAATATTCTCTTTCATTTTGAACCCATTTATCTCATAGTCTTTCACTTTCTGCAGCAGATCTGAAAGTCCTCTTGGTGAATACTTTCAGTGGTGCTGTGGCGGCTGCCTCAATGTTCTGAATTAATTCAAAATGTCTGCCTTTCATGGTCATTTTGACTTTAAAGAAGAGCCAAGATTCAATGCTAAATCCGGTGAAGAAGGTGGATAAGTATGAGCCATGGTGGTTTATTCGACAGCAATGGCTGCTAATGTTTTGAATCCGTTGAAGACATGGAGGCAGCCATGACAGGCACAAGTATGAAAGAGGACCTCTTAGCTGTAGTACTTCAAGTCACAGTGATGGCACAGTGTGTTCAGAGTTTGTGGGAATATTAGGACTGCATTAATGGCAATATATATTTGCTGGAATAATTTTTTTTATTTAAATGCTCAGTGTTTTATAAATTACAGCTCATATAGCCTGGAATGACCCACAAAGAAACATAGCATTTAATATTTCAATATTGAAGCATCTAAGAATATATTATAGAGAGATATTTAAATGCCAGTAATCATTTAAAATGAATGCACAAAGACTTCTGGGAAGATGGCGACCAGGTGAGCGGCAGAGGGAATCTCTCCCAGAGACCGATCCTTTGCACGTGTGTGCCCGGTCCATGGATGCAAAATTCCAACTGATCAGGCTGCTCTCCACGGCCTGAGCATTAAAGGGCCGGCTGGACGAGCTGCGCTGGGAGAAGTGGGCAGATTCTGAGAGCTGGGCGCCCGAGAAATCCGTGCTGCGCTTGGGCCGCAGCTCGGCTCAAATCGCATACAGCCGAGAGAGCAATTGCGGCAGGACAGACGCCTCCAGCCCCTGAACCCAATCGGCTCGGAGGCGGCTGTAACCAGGATTTGTTGGAGGCAGTGGAGCCGAGTAAACTCAGAGAACGTGCTACTGGGACAGATTGCGCCAATCTGAGCAGCGGTCGGGGATCCCGCTCAGAGCCCCGCCCCCGCAGCCGGCACCACGGGAACTTTAGCAGCTGCGATAGGCAGGATTTCTGAGTTGGGAAAAAGCTCGATCCAGGGAGATACATCTGAACGGCATTCCTGTCTGCACGATCCCAGGGTGAGTTGAGTGGGCGCTCTAACCGGTTTTTCCTGAGTCGGGAAGAAGCTCTGCCCAGCAAGTGACATCAATGCACCTTTAAGGACTGTAGAATCTCCTGCGTAGGAAGAGCTAGCTAGGCGCCCCTAGGGGATTTGTGAGGGGGGAAGGAGCTCCACCCAGGGAGGAACACCTGAGTGGCCTGTCTGCAAGGCCCCTGGGATGGCGAGCTGTTTATACGCCCCAGACAGGTCTCAGGGTAGGGAGTAGAGGCAGAAATCTCAGCAGACAGCTTAAGGGACATTCTCCCAAAGAGAAGGAATCACTGGAGCAGCCTCTGCAGCAGACCTTTGCCTGCTGAACTGCCTGGGGAATTTATAGCGCCACATTTTGAATCTGATACCCAAAAATGGGAAAACGGAGGAACAAAATGCAGTCTCAAAACTCAACCCCACCCAGAGCAAGTTTTCAATGCGAGGATACAGGGGAACCAGGAAGCCACATACCTGCAAGTTATGAAACAATTGCATCCGAAATGAAACAACTCCAACAGGCCATAAAAGAGCTTAAAGCAGAAATAAGCCACATACCCACAATGATTTCTCAGACAAAAAACGACCTGAAAACAATGATGGAAGAAATGTTCTGTTCACATAGAGAAGAAATAGACAAAAGACTGGAAGAAAATAGGAAACAAATGGAAACGTAACAAGAGCAATTTAGGAATGAATTACCAATAGTGAAACAGGTCCAAAGAGAATGCCAGGATTTGAAAACTAACGCTGAAAGCATGCAAAACCGTTTAAATGAAACTGAAGATAGAATTTCAGAACTTGAAGACAGCATGGCAGCTTATGAGCGTGAAAGGAAGAATCTCATGATATCATCAAAGACACAAGAAAAGTCAATCCAACAGCTGCAAGATGAGGCAAAACGTAACAATATTCGAATTATAGGAGTGTGTGAAACAGCAGGAGATCTCACAAACGATAT
>PVLD010014845.1:0-50832 GCA_004027595.1 Dinomys branickii | reverse complement strand
TCCCAGGGATCCAGCCAAGGAACAAACGGGAACTGGAGCACAACAGCAAGAGAGAGCTGCAGATGGAGGTGGATCACACGGCCCCACGCCCTTCTCACTCCAACATCAAGCAGGAAGCATGAACTGAGTTCCTGGGCTTCAGCTCCCACCCTGAACGCCCTCTGTGAGCACCTTGAGCCTCGGCGGCCTGCGCAATCACCACCTGTTCCCGACAGCAATGGGACGAGTCCACAGGCTTCAGGACTCACCCCAAACTACTAATACGAGCAGCAAGAGTGTCTCCATACTGCTTGCATATATGAACCTTGTATGAACCCATGGCAACCGGGTAGGCAGCAGAGAGAGAACCTCCCAGAGGAATGCCACTCAGACAGGAATACAGCAACATGTGAAAGACAGAAAGGAAAGAGGTGGATATCCTGAACTCGAGAAGGATCTGAAATGGGAACTGAAACCCTCGGAAAGCCTAAGCAAAACCTCCTCTGGAGGAGGGGATTGGAGGTCTGCCATGGCGCAGTCAGAGGGAGACGAGATGGAGAGGGAGGAGGTCGCTGCTCCAAGCACACCCTTGGCCCACGCCCTCGTTTCGGCATTCGCGGCTTCAGCTTCGGAGACCCATTGCCCAGCTGCAAGGGGTGGGGAACGGTAATACTGGAGATCAGGAGGAGGTAGGAGGAGAAGAAAGGGCCTCTGGCATCAAGGCAATGGGACAGAGCCAAAAGGGTCACAGAGGGCACCCCAATGGGGGCGCGTGCCCCGCGGCTGCTCCGCTGAGGGCCCCACGGCTGATCCGCAGTGGGCCCCGCGGCTGCCCCTCTGTGGGCCCCGTGGCTGCCCCGCAGTGGGCCCCGATGCTGCTCTGCAGTGGACCCCGTGGCTGCCCCTCTGTGGGCCCTGTGGCTGCTCCGCTGAGGGCCCTGCTCAGGGCACCTCATGGACTGGACCCACCCCCACCCATAGCACGATGACAGGGTGGAGCCAGGTGGTCCGCTGTGAGCATATGTGCTTTCCCACCTCCAACCATGGCAGTTTGTATGCACCCATGTATGTTATAGTATAATCTGAGGCAGCTATATCTCTTCCCAAGGCGAGAGTCCAAGGGTATAGATAAACCCAGGAGTACAGTTATTATCACAGAGAAGATGACTGATTGAGTGGTAGGGCAATGGAGATGAGGGAGGAGAAAAATTGAATGATCAAATGGGCCATCATCTGTGTAACTGAGTAACAAAGGGGAAGGTAACATTATGTAGGACAGCATCCAGAGCTAATTCCCTTCTATGTTCTCTATAATTCTGTATTTCCTCAATCGTTTTTGTATTAACAGAAGTGAAGATAACTTTATGTTATACAGCATCCAGTGCAAATTCCCTACTATCTTCTCTATAATTTGGTATTTCCTTTAATGTTTTTGTGTTAACTAATGTGAAGATAACTATGTAATACAACATCCAATGCTAATTCCCTACTATATTCTGTATAACTTTGTATTTTCTGTATTGTTTATGGCTTTTCTGATTCATATGTCTCCATTCTTTTGTCTTTAAAATAAAATTTAAAAAAAAAATAAAAGATTCATAGTGAATCACCTCTGTTTGCCAAATTTCTTTGTCTCTTAAACCAGCGGATTTACTCTTGCCTGAGGAATAGCTGTTAACCAATCATGGTTCTTTTAGAAGTTGAACCCCTGTAGAATATTAACGGACAACAATTATAAAGTGTCACAGAGAAAACTTGAGATTCAAAGCAGTGTAATATTTTAGCATAACAATCATGATGACATTACTATATCTGAAACATTTAAATCTCAAATTTAGTATAAAATAACTTTGAGTCAGTTACCTTTACCTAATTACAAACCATCAGATGGCATAAAGAAACTTTAACCTAATTTGTTATCTTTGCTCACCCTCTGCTATCAGAGTGACATTTAAGTTGAATGTCCTCATCTATAGATGTATTTTATAGATTATTAACTTATAGCCCTTTAATTTTTAGAGTAACATTGCCTGGACTGTACAGTGTCTGAGTATCTTTAACTGATCTAATTATGTAACAACAGCAAAAACATGCAAAAATGTTTGTGTCATCTGGCTGGTTATATCATGCCAGATTGATGCAAATATTTCATGAAAAATAGCTGAAACACAAATAAGGGAGAGCCAGATACTGAGCCTAAAAAGTTTACCACCATAGACAACTTGAACCTGGAAGTTACCAGTATGATGTTCTCAATTTTGTGTCCTTAAAGGCCAGTACACTTGAGAAACAAAACTGTGTGCTGTAGCATACATGAGGGTAACAGGAGCTGGCATCGTAGCGCTATGGAAATCTTTATATATTTAGTTTCTACTGTTAAGAAAAACTTTAGACTCCTTTAATGGGTCTTTTCTTTTTATCTTATTGGTATATTTTAGATGTTAGATAGTAACAACATTCATCCTGGGGAATTTGCACCTCTACATGGTATATGTTGCTTCCTTTTCCCCCATTCTCCTTCCTCCCTCCAGTTCCTTTTTCCCTCTTTATTTAAAAAAGCTTAATTTTCATTTTTCCTTCTGTTTTTTCTTTGTCCCTTCTTTCCTCTCCCCGCTTGTTCCCCTTCTCATTTGAACATTTTCTTCCTATTTCCCAATGTCTGTCATATACTTGTGATAGTCACACATGTGTGTGATTCACTTTAGTGAGTCTTATCAGGTGTAACTACACTGAAAGGGATAAAAGCCATCTTCACAGCTCTGATAAACAGTGCTCATGACCACCAGTAGACTTATTACTCAGTATACAAGTGTATCTCATTATGCAATAACAAAAGTGTTATTTGTTTAATCAAAGCGGATAGATGGGCTGGGCGTGGTGGTACATGCCTATAATCCCAGCATTCAGGGAAGCTGAGGCAGGAGGATTGTTGCAAGTTCAAGACTAGCCTGAACTGCCTGTCTCAAAAAGACAAAAAAAAAAAAAAAGGCAAAAAAAAAAAAGGCAAAAAAAGGCCAATAGATGCAGATCAACTTTAAATGTCAAGACCAACCAAATTTAAAGAGATGTTAAATACTGACCATTTTCTATGTTTAGGGTCTAAACATGTATTATATAAAAGAGAGCACATGTTACTTACTTTTCAGAGTAAGCTGATACAGTGTTAGCTCTAGATTTAACTTTAAAGCTGGAACTCAGCATAGCTTGTTTTTAGATATATATACATGTATGTCTCAATATATGTTATGTCATACACAATCATGAACTGATTATTGAAAATGTCTTATAGGTTAATATTTAAATACTCATTAACTCTTAAAGCTCATTTTAAGAGTTAAATTATTTTAGCAAAAATTATTTTCTTTTAAATTTAGTTTAAACTTAACCAAGAGCATCTCGATATATTTAGAAAATCATATTATTTTATACATAGAAAAATATACCTTTTAAGTACAGCCAAAAACAATTACTTTAGATGATCCATCATAATAGATACTTATTTAAAGCTATCTATATTATCTTTGACCAAGAAAAACTCTTAAATTATGGTATGCAGATAATAATAGACATTGTATATTAGAAAACCAATTTTTGATATTATCTTGGTTACCTAAGAACCTGGATAGAAGTATGTTACCACCTTTAAAGACATTTTTACTCTTTTTTAGGGGGGCTCTTTTTGAGGCAGGGTCTCACTATGCAGTTCAGGCTGGTCTTGAGCTCACTTTGTAGCCCAGGCTGGTCTCGGAACTTGCAGTGATGCTCCTGCCTCAGCCCCCAGAGTGCTGGGATTGTAGGCGTGCCCACCACACCCAGCAAGGCACTTTTACTCTTACCAACTGATTTAAATTAACATGTTGTTAAGGTATATGAAGCACAAGGATTTAAGATATGTTATTTTTTTTTTCTTTGGCGGTACTGGGGATTGAACTCAGGACCCTGCGCTTGCTAGGCAGGCGCTTATTCCACTGAGCTATGTCCCCAGCCCCAAGGATTTAAGATATGTAAACCAATTTAAGTAGGACTTCTGGAGGATAATATACTATATGCCTGGAAATTAACACAGAGAAACCTATACATATTAACCTATATCATATGGAAACTTTGTTGTTAAACTTTAAGGCTTTTGCTCCATGTAACCTCGAGACTGTCAGTCTTTTTCTAGTACTGTTTTAAATAAGTTTGATTACCCTGAAAACCCATATAAAGAGATTTTCTATGGAAATCTTAAAAAGAACCAAAAATAAAAAGTAAAAAGAAATTATTGAGCTCAAAAACATATTTCTCTTAAAGCAGCTCCAGCTGTAAATCAATGGACAAACACGTGAGTTGTTTCTAAATCAGACTGTACTCTTGACCTATTGCCAAGTTCAATTACAATAACCCTCTTACAATTTTTAAGTTTGTAATTATAAAGACTGATCAGAATTTTTTTATAAATCAATTAACAGAGATCTCTTGTAATAAGAATCAAGGAAAAAAAAAGACACCTATGAAAGCAAAGACAGTCTTTAAGGAAGGATCCAGGCCAATGGTTTATCTTATTGAAATAGACCTGTTTGTTTAAAACTGTTGGTAAATTCATAAGGATCCCTAGAAATAATTTTTATCAGTGAACATGTCTGTGCTGTAAGAACCACTCAGTCTGTCCCCCACAGCCGCACTCCTAAAAGGAGGGGAGTAAAAGGAATTAACTTCGAGTTCTGTCCAAGTCTAATAAATTTGGACCAAAACATCTGTACATCTGGAATGTTTTGTTTTGTTTTGAGACAAGATCTCACTCTGTAGTTCAGTCTGGCCTCAAACTCACTATGTAGCCCAGGCTGACCTTGAAGTTGAAGTGCTCCTCCTGCCTCAGCCTCCCAAGTGCTGGGCTTACAGGCACAGGACACCATGCCCAGCATGTCTGGAATTTATTCTTAGTGATTCTGAAATATTCATAGCTATTATCGACTATAGTCTTTGCTGTGATAGATCTCAAAGTTTATTCCTGTTGTCTAGCTGAAACTTTGTACCCTTTGACCAGGGGCTGTGTTTTGGTGTTTGTCCCCTCTAAAACTCATGAGACTGGCCTGCCACTGTAAAAGTATTACAAGGTAATTAGGCCACGAGGGCCTCAACCTTGTGAGTGGGACGGGTGCCACCATTCGAGGTGACTGATGCTGCAGCCTGGTCTGGGCGCCTCAGTCTCCTGTCACATATAAATACCATCCCCGGTGCTTGGTCACAGGAGAGCGGGAAGGACTAATACCCCTAACCACACTCAAGAACAATCACAAGTGTTCAGAAATGTGTACGCTCAAAAAATTAAAAATAAATAAAGAAAGAAAGAAAAAAAGAAAAAAAAAAGAAATGTGTATGCTCCTGGTAGTCTGACATGACAAATTAGACATAAATTTATGCCAGGGTGATCGCATACACCTGTAATCCCAGCACTTAAGAGGCTGAGGCAGAAGCATCACTGTGAGTTCGAGGCCAGCCTGGGCTACACCATGAGTTCAAGGCCATCCTGAAGTGTAGTACGTAGTGAGACCCTGAGTCAAAAATACAAAGGAAAAAAAAAACAACCATTAATTTGTAAGTTAATACAAAAGATTTAAATTTCTGCTTGTAAGAAAATGGTGCATCTCATTATGATCCACTAATCTTTTTACCTTGTACTAGTAATTTGTGAGAAGCCTTTAAACTTTAATAATGGAGAAATTTTCTTTCCATAAACGAACTTCTGTATGAAGTTTTAGGCGCAGGCACGTGGAAGCAAAGCTGCTAGAATTTTGCGCCCCAGAGCTTACCCTCGCTCGGAGTCTCAGCCACCTTTCCCTGTTTTGACAGCACAGACGGTGCCCTGGGCCCAGCTGCTGTCCCGACCGGTGCCCGCTGGGACCAAGCACTGAAAAACAGTGCTCAGCCCGTGAGGCCCGGCGGGAGGGGCCCAGCTCTGTGCTGATTCCTGCGGTGCCAGACTGGGTAGGCAATGAGGAGCACCTGCGTCCTGTCCCTTTTCTCCCTGCTCGCTTCTTCCCTCCCTTCCTTCCTGCCTCCCTTCCTGTTTCTCTCCCTCCCTTCCTCCCTCCCTCTTTGCTGTTCTCTCCCACGCCCCCCTTCCTTTCTCTCTCTTTTCCTTCCTTTCTCCCTTCATTCCTCCTTCCTTCCTTTCCCTTTCCCTTTTTGGTACTAGCCATTAACTCCCAGGGCTTTTGCACCGAGCAATATCCCCAACCCCTTTACATTTTAAAACTGTGAGGCAGAATCTCACTAAGTTGCCCAGGCTAGGTTCAAGTTTGTAATCTTCTTGCCTGACCTGCCAAGCCCATAATTCCACCACTCTAGGAGGCTGAGGCAGAAGGAGCCCAAATTTGAGCCTAGGTTTAGTAATTTAGGGATTTAGCAATATCCTACTTCAAAATAGAAGATTTGTAAAGGGCTGGCTGGGGATGTAATTCAGTGGGAAGGTCCTGGCTTCAATCATCAGTATCACAAAAGAAAAACAAGGAAACAAATCATAGTTCTACCCATGACTTTCTGAATTTAAAAATATCACTGAAGATTTTTGTGTTTCAGTTTCATGACTGTAAAATGGGAATGACAAAAAGGTTTACCTAATGCTGTTGTTGTAGGAAGCAGAAGAGGTGATACATGTTCTGATGGAGATCACTGTGGAGCAGCCCTGAGCAGGACTTAAATTAACCAATTGACTTTCTACATTGACTTCTGAATCTGTCCAAAGCCTAGGCCACTTGGCTGGAAGTAGGTGATGGATTCATAGTAAGTGAACCCCTGTGAGTCACTAATCTCTACTAAAACCTGTAATGGCAGATGAAGCTGGAAAGCCTCAAAGGATCAGAATCACAGCCAAGGACACCTGGATCCAGTCTCAACTAGATAAAGACTGTAGCCTCAGGCATCTTACTCCAGGGTGGATTAACTTATTCCTTATTAAGGATTAATGTAATGCCTTACTTGGAGAAGTCCTTGAGTGAGTCCACCCTTATTGAGAACTCCCCTCCCTTCTTCTGATAACCCAATATGGGCCACCCAGAGGTGGTCTTGGTCTTATCCCCGAAAGAACCTCGAATTCTGTGAGAGGGCTCTTATCCTCCTGGAGCCCTAAAATCATTCCATTTGCCTCTTTTTATTTGGCCTTTACCGTACACTCATTTGGGAGATTGGAGACCTGATCAGCCCACAATAACTGAGGGATGTTATTACCCTGATAATGTTCAGCACACAAAGAAGATCTGTGTTCATCTGTGTGCTGAGCTGTCCAGAGTTTGCTAACTGGAAATGAAGGAATGATTTGCACCTACGTTCTCCACCCCTCGGGCCTAGACACCTTTCTCTACTTTCAGACTGAGGCGGAATTTAGGACCAGGCCAAATGGAGGACAACAGCACCAGAGGAACTTTGGAAGGCAGCTTTATTACACTAGTGGGCTGGCAAACCCAGAGGTTCAAATCACCAGCCCCGTATTGAGGTTATCCGTCACTTGTGTAAGTTTTCAGAAGGAAGTACAAAAAAGGCAGATAACGTAACATTGTATAGTTGGTCACCCATGTCTTTGTCACTAATTGTTAGGCAGAATTTACTCTTACAGAAACAAATAAGGTTACTATCGTATAACATGGAGGAAGAATCGATCATTGTCAGACTGGGTAGAGGTGTCCTTGGGGTGATAAACTCTGGGACTGAAAATGGAGCAGACCACCTCTCTCTGGCTGAGTTACAATTACCTCGCAGTTGGCTCCTGGAGCATGAGTTTTGCAGCTAGTTATGAGAATCAGCTGTGTTTCCCAGTCATCCTTGAACAATGTTAGACATACACTAGTGTATGCTGGGTGTGGTGGTACACGCCTGTAATCCCAGCACTTGAGAGGCTGAGGCAGGAGGATCACTGGGAGTTTGAGGCCTGCCTGAGCTACAGAGTGAGCTCAAGGCCAGCCTAAACTGTACAGTGAGGCCCTGTCTCAAAGAGACAAAAAAAAAAAAAAAGAAATATACTACCGTAGAAATACAGGTTTAAAATTTTCATTACATTTAAAGTGTCCTGTACATGACCTTTTCAGGAGGAAACCTTCCATTTGAATTGGGTACCCTGAGACAAGGTGAAGATTAAGCAGTGTGGCACGGAGGGCCCTCAGGGTTTACTTTCCCTCACCCACCAGTGCCCTCATTTATACTTGTGAAAGGTAACAGTATCTAACTTCTTGCAGTGTGGAGCTCAGTAGAAGAGGAGGACTCTGGCCCCCTAGCCAGGTGCTATGTGAAAGTCAGAGTACTGTACTCTACGCAGTCAGTCAATGCTCTGAGTGACAAGGCAATCCTGAGCGACTCCTCGGAAGCAAAGAGCTCCACTAGCGCCCCCAGTGCTCCGACGTGGGATGGCAACCGGGGTTACCAGTCCGCAGCTCACATTTGAGCAGGGAGGAGAGGGCAGCTCTTACAGCCTGTGGCTTTCACTCTTGCTGCCCTCCAGCCACAGCAACTGACTGACTGGAGAGAACGAAGGAGTGTAAGGACCCAAGAGGTGCGACTGGTCCGCCAAGTCCCGCCCAGGGGTCTCACCTGTCCACTTCATCTCCACAGGAAGCTGCAGGGCAGAATGAAGAGCAGGAGAAAAAGCATGAATAGTGTTTTATTATGCAGTCCCGAATCTTGTAGCATATTTACTCGACTTATAGCTAATATAATTGCTTTTCTCTTTCTTTTCCTTCTTTTTTCTTTTTTGTCTTTTTGAGAGAGGGTCTTGCCATGTAGTTCAGGCTGAACTTGAGCTCACTTAGTGGCCCAGGCTAACCTCGAACTCAAAGTGATCCTCCTGCCTCAGCCTCCCAAATGCTAGGATTACAGGCGTATGCCACCATGCCCAGCTCTTTTTATTTTCTTTGATTTTTTTCTTTTTCTTTTTCAGTGTTATTGTTGATGTAGGCACTGGACTGAGTGCTGGTGCCCTCTGGCTGACACCACTGTGCTGGTGTGCGGAGGGGCCTTTGGGAGATGGTTAGGTCACGAGGGCAAAGGCTTGTGCCTTGGGAGAGAAGAGACTTTGCAGGCTCTCTTGCCATCTTCCCTCAGTGGAAGAGGGCCCTTACCAGAGCTAAGTATTTATTATTATTATTATTTATAATCCTTCTAGTGTGTGACACTTTGTTACAGAGCTGAAAGAACTGTGCAGAGGTATTTTCTGCTCCCCACCATGTGCGTCCTGTTTTGCCTGTTCTGTGCCCCCCTTTCTCTCCTTTCTTCCTTATTTTAGAACCAATCATTTTTTGAATGAAAAAATTTTAAATTGAGATGTGGTATTTATACAGTAAAACCCATTCTCTTTACAGTTTTAAAAGTTTTGCCAAATGCGTACAGGTCATAACCAGCAATGTGACCAAGATACACAATCGTTTCAGCACGCAAAGCCTTTTCCTGTGCTTGTTTATTACTCCTTCAGTACTAGGAGTTGCAGCCAGGGCCTGCACTGAGCTGGCCCGTAGCCTCCTTGTTCTGACACAGGCTCTGGCTAAGTCCCTGAGTCGCTAGACGGAGCAGCCTCACCGACACCTGGACTTCAGCGGAGCCAGACGCGTCTGCGACTCCTGACCTCCAGGGTGTCCAGTGGTGCAACTGCTGTCATGTGGCTCTAGACCCCTCAGCTCGTAGCACTTGGTGACATCAGCCAGGAGAAGCTCACACTCTAATTACAGTGCTCCTTTTCATGAAAGAAAGGTCGCCACTGGCCTGGCTCCTGTGTGAGAATGCTGAGTGCCAGTGCTCTGTCTCCTCACTGAAACATGCACACCCTAACCGGGCTGCTGTGTCTTGAGTAAGTTGCATTTGTTTTAATAACTGATGTGTTAAAAGTCTCATGACAGGAATATTTATCCCAAAATCAAGTGTCCCTTATGGGATACTACAGACACCTAAAATAACTGGCTTAGCGAGGAGAGCGGTGTCCTCCTCTCATGTCTGGATTCTCCACCAGACACCCCGAGACACCCAGAACCCCGAGAGCTCTCAGTGCTGCAGGTCCCATCCTGAGTTTTTATCGCAGTGTGACAGGGACACGGCCTTACGCTTCTCAGAACGCCATCGTGTGGAACAGAAGCAAGGAAGATAAAAGGTGCTGCCGGCTGAGCGGGTCCTAAAGGCAGTTAGTTCCCTGAGGCCACCAGGAACTGGCCGCTACCCCACAGGGAAGCTGGGAAGGGCAGGCTCTCATGAATCTGGGCATCTCTACCTTCGTCTCACCAAGTTTCTGTGACCGAGGAAGGAAGTTGAGGAGGTGAGAGGGGAGAATTGTGGTCCCTGACTCATGACTTTCCTGGCCACTCAGGGTATTTCAGACCATGCCCCTGCTGTCTTGCCTTACTGGGGACCATGTGCCTGCATGGAGCAGTTAGAAATAATTTTCTATTAAAAATGAAGATTTGCTGGGCATGGTGGCATACCTCCATAATCCCAGCACTTGGGAGGCTGAGGCAGGAGGATCACTGTGAGTTCAGGGCCACCCTGGGCTATATAAGCGAGTTCAAGGCCACTGTGAAATACATAGCAAGATCGTGTCTCAGACAAAACAAAAAATAAACAGATTCAAGCAGGGTGTGGTGGCACACACCTATAAGCCAGCACTCAGGAGGCTAGGGCAAGAGCATCACCACGAGTTCAGGGTCACCCTGTCTCAGAAAAAAAAAAGGAAAAAAGGAGAGTTAAAATAGTTGTGGAATGCCTGTCATTCCTGTGTAATTTATACAGAGACTCTTGAACAGTCTTGATTCAAGGAGCTCATCTGGTTTCTATAGTTCTTCAGTGATAGTGAAAAGAAACCCTTAATAGTTTCTTCTGTGACTAGCAGGACCTGGACGTCTTAATAAGCACTTATATCCTAACAACTTAGTAGTGACTTGAGAAATAAAACCCAGAAGGTGAAAAGAACAATGATATTTTCCCTTCATTCTCAAGTAACTGCAGTTACTTACTAATGGAGTATGTGACTATTGTGAGTTGCACTTCTCAAACTTTGGAATCAAAGTTTGACATCACTGTTCTTTCTTTTTCAATACAACTTTCCTATAAGACTTGTTTTTTAAAGAAATCAAGTAAACATTTAAAAATCCAGCTTCATAAAAATATGTCCTCATCTACAGAAACATAGTATAATCTCTTTTTTTGAGACAGGGTCTCACTGTCTAGTTTACACAGGCCTTGAACTTGCCTGTGTACCCCAGGTTAGCCCCAAACTCACGATGATCCTCCTGCCTCAGCCTCCTGAGTGCTGGAATTACAGGTGGGCACCATGCCACCACACCTGGTGGAACATAATATAATCTGTGTTGAATTATCTCAAGCCAGTGGGCCACAGGATGCCAGACAGAGGTTGAGTATTGTTGTTTTCCTAAAATCTTAAATATTCCCTGGCATCCTGGGAGCTTGCTATGGCACACCTGGTCTCTGCAGAGTTTGAACCAAGTGCTGTGAAATCTGTTCCCGGAGCTCCACCGTGGCCCTTATAGCTGTCAGTTTAGGTGGAAGAAACACTGTACAGGCCACCAGAGAGAGGCTGGGTGCAGGGCTGCGAAGGGACTTTGTGTGTGAGACATCGTTATGGTTTACTTTCCAAAGGCTTGAGCTTTCTTTGCGACGCTGAAGCTAGAAAGTCCCTGCACTTGCCGTGGCCTCTGTGCGCTGTGGTTTGGATCTTGAAAGGCCGTGTGCTGGCATCTTGGTGGTCAGCCTACAGTGCTGTTGGGAAGTGTTGGAAAGTCCTGGGACCTCTGGAAGTGAGGCCTTGTGGGAGGAGGCTCAGTCCAGGGCAGTGACCTTGAAGAGCATTTCAGAGCTTAGTCCCCTCCCTCTTCACACCTCCTGGCTGCCATGAGGGGGCAGCATCCCCTAGTCCTGACATGCTGCCTGGCCGCAGCCCAGAAGCATGCAGCTAGCAGGCCAGCGGCTGGGATCTCCAGCACTGTGGGCCAGAATATGTCTTTCCTCCTTTCATGTTGTTCATGTCCAGTGTCAGCACATTTCCTTCACAATGCTCTTGCAAGTCATTGTGCCTGTAGCTTCCTCCCTGAGACACAGTGGCAAATTCTTCAGACAAACTTGGCTAAAGTTGCCTTCCATGAAAATTCTGTGGTCACTGGCTCTACCAGGCATGGAACTCTGGAAGTACTTTAATTAGTTGGGAAATTTTTTATTAGAAAGGAATCTTGCAGCAGGCATATTGTAGTCAGAGCTCTTTGAGAAATCTGCCTGATGTTAAGGGTTTGAAGGGGGGGATGGAGAGGAGTCATCTGGGCTCAGGAGGAAGAGCCTGGTGGAGGAGTGGCCTGGCCTCTCCTGTGGTAGAGCAGGGTACAGGGCTCAGGACAGGCCACCACTGAGGAGCTTGGCAAGTGGGAGTCACTGGCAACACTGATGAAAGAATACGGTAAGAGCAGGCGCAGCTCGGCTCCGCCACATGCACGGTACCACACTGTGGGCTTCAGAGCCATGGCTTAGAATGCCAGGTTCTAATTTATCAAGGGGCAATAAATTAGAGCTGTACCTTCTATTTACAGAGATCTTATTGTGTCAAGGGTGTGTTGTTATCATTTTAAAAAACACAGCCTGATGATTAATTGTAAACTATTAATCTATGGTGGAATGGCCACAGATACTGTGGGACCTCTGATTTTCACAAGGCACTTTTCTACCAAACCACCAGATGCTAGCCTGCTTGGTAACATAGAATTAAAACAAAAACAATTCTCTTCTTTGAATTCTCCTTATGTCAAAGATCATTTCCATTTACTTTGGTTCCTGCTTCACTGTGTGGATTTCTGGCCTCTGGGTAACTGAAACACAATCACAATCAGAGTGAGGGCACAGCACCTAGACGTCACTCGGACATGTTTTCACGCTGTGCCTTCCTGTTGGAAGAGGCCTGCACTGTGCCGGCCTGCACCCACCTGCTCTTGGGGGTAGTAGGTTAAGTGGGAGCACTGCTTGGATTGGGCGCCAGTGTGTAACAGCAGAGGTGTGCCTGAGTGGGTCTGTACACAGGGAATGTGGACAGAACCCAGCCGCGTTCTTTGGGAACACGATGTCTGTTATTACACCAGTCGCCCCTGGTCAGAGCACAATTGTGAGTGGGGCTAGCCAGGCAGAGAGACACAGACAGAGACACGGGTGGGACGCAGGAACACTGGGGCATTGTCTGTGGCCTGGGTGGCCTCTGCCCCTGTTGACCATGGAGCCGGCACTGCGAGCCCCAGCTCTGTAAGGTTAGGGTCAAAATCTGGACAAGACCAATTTACACCAAAAGTCAAGACTAAAGGACAGATGAGGAACCGTTCAGATTGGTTTCTCTCATATTTGATCAACCAGTTCATTTTTTCCTTCCAGTAATTTTAAATGGCTCATTTATAAAACAAAGCACTCATTTTCCACATTTATACAGTAAAATGGCATTGCTGAAAATCTCTGGTCTGTCTTCTATGCTTTGAAGACATTTGCTCAGGGTGGTGTGCAGTCAAATCTTTTTTTTTTTTTTTTTTTTTGGTACTGGGAATCGAACTCAAGGCTTCATGCTTGCCAGGCAGGAGCTGTGCCACTGAGCTAAATCCATGGCCCCAGGCAGTCAAAGCTTTTAAATCAAAAAACAGCACTTACTATTTTGACACACAATTTTGTTTGTAGACACAAAATAACTGCCTAGTTGTAAATGTGGCTGTGGGCTTAAACGTTTAAGTTTGAGGGGAACTGTGGAAGTGTCCTTATGTGACCAGTGACACACACATCTCCTTCCTGAAGGTAACTTTCTTCTGTAGGTAGTTCACTCACTTGATACTCTTCAATAATCGCTCTAACAAAATGTTTGGCATGCCCCCAAATAATTAGAGTTAGAGGAAATATTCTGTGCTTTGAAAGGGAAAGGTTACCAAACAAGAACAAAGTCTTGGAATTGGAAAATACTTTGTCAAAATGAAATGTAAAGTTCAGTAGGAGGAATATAATGAGAAAACTTTATAAAAGGCAGAACAGAAAGTCAGAGCTGGAAGCCAGCGCAGAGAAGGGTGAGGGACAACTCAGAAGATGCGTTCATACCGCTCAGTAGTCAACCACAGGAGTTTCAGGAAGAAAAAGAAATTCATCAAAACAAAAGGAGAAAGTGCAAAGTGGAAAGTGCTGAATTTCCAGATGAAAATGCCACCTGTAGGCAGGTGGGGAGTCACAGAGAAGTGCAAACAGCGGCACTTCAGAACTGCTCAGCTGAGAGCAGCACCTCTGCAGGGACTCAGCCCGGAGGCAGGCAGGGACCCGTCCTCAGAACCACAAAACAAACCAAATGAGAAGCAAACAAGAACAGTGAAGATTCTGAGCATTTCCATGGGTTTAGGAAGAAGCAAGTGGAAAGCAAATGAAAGCCAGACAGACCACAGCAGCACAAGGATATGGGGATATGAAAGGTCTAGAACTCTCAAAATCAGCACTGGAGAAAAATACAGAAAAACAGGGCATCTAGCAGTTCTGAGGGAAAATAACTTTGAGCCTAGAATTCTATGTCAAGTGAGAGCGCAGAGCAGAGCAGCGTCCAGACACGCAAGTACTAGGGAAAATTCACTTTGTAGAAACTATTTATTTAGCAGTACAAGGCATTGAACCCAAGGTCATTACTCTGAATTACATCCACAGCCCTTTTTTAGAAATTTTTAATTTTTATTTTCAGACAGGGTCTCACTAAGTTGCCCAGAGTAGGCTTGAATTTATGATCTTCCTGCCTCAGCCTCCAACAGGGTGGGGATCACAGACCCACATTACGCCCTGGCCCTGCATATACCCTTTCTTGGGAAGGTATTGGGGGTGCGTCTCAGAATAAAGGGGGCAAGCCAAAACCAAGGGCCTTGGCACTGGACTAAGGACAAGGTCCCCCATTACAGAGAAGATCCAGGCCTGGACCAGGTAGAGAGGAGCCAGCCTAAAACTGGGAGAAAGGGTCACAGAAGGAAAGAGATGGAGTGCTTCAGAATAATTAATTGATATTTGATAGATTTGCTGGAGCTTTTGGAAAAATAAGTTATAGGCAAAGTTTAAAACCTAAGCAAACTTAAACAGAAAAATGAGAACAAAACAGGACAATTATTAAGTCCAGGGAAAAGAAAGCTGCATGAAGAAGGGCTGTCATCGTCCACTATGAGGCTCCAATATTTACTTATTTGTAATAATATAAGCACTAACACACCTGTATTTTGTGGGTGAGGGAAAGGAGAAAGGAAGAAGAAGAACGTAAGAGAACGAAGGCCTCGAAGGAAAGCCAAGAGTCTGCAGTACATACGTATATAAACGGCTTTGTGTTAATTATGTGAAAACAGAAAAAACAGCTAAAGAAGTGAAAGGTGGCTGCTCTGGCAAGCAGGTGATTGGGGGCTCCATGGATTATTGTTTCCAGCACAGGTCTTTTAACACTATTCCAACTTTGCACAAGTGCTGTTCTTATAAGTATAAAAAGGAATGAAGTTCTTAACGGGCACCATGGTGCATTGGTTTGCTAGGCTGTGGTAACAGAGTCATGAGCAGAGTGTGAAACCATGGGAATGTATCGGCTTGTATTTCCCCAGGTTGGAAGGCCGGTGTCCCAGGCCAACTCCTTCTGAGGCAGAAAGGGGCCAGGCTGTCCAGTACCCCTTTGGCTGGCCGATGGCCATCCTGTCCCTGTCTGTTCATCTCATCTCCCCTGTGTGCTCTGGAGTGTAAACTACTCCTTGGTATAAAAACAAGGGTCATGTTGGATTGGGGGCCACTCTGCTATCCTTTAGCCTAAAATGTAAATATGCTAAGAGATATTTTGATTCTAAGTATGATAAAACACTTTCCCATCTATTTTGTGTGTGTGGTTTGAAACTCAGTAGTAAAAAAATGTGTTCTTTAAAGTTAAAAGAAAAAAAGCTCACCCATAGCATTTTGGGGGTTAGATCTGAGCATGTGGGAGGCTGATGACACAATTCAGCCTTGACCCTTGGGGCTGTCAGCCACAGCCCAAGGCTCTGGGAAAACCCTCTGCCGTGCTAGCAAGCTGTGGCAATTCCCTGTGGCTGAGTCCATGGGAGTCCTGGGAGGTCTTGCAAGGTGCCACCCGACAGAGCGGTGCTGACCTGCTGTGGTCTCCCCTGCAGTCTGCTGGGCCTGGGACTGCTACTGCATGAAAGGCAGATGCCAACCTTAAGTCAGAATGAGAAGCGCTGGTATAGAGAGCCGCTGTGGGACTGCCCTGCTTTGGCTGTATAATTGTGCGTCACCCCGTACATTATGGAGCAGACACTCAAAAGTGGCCTTCATAAGAATGTGCCCTTACGGGTTGTAGGAAAAGTGTGGGGGAGTGGCAGGGTCCCTTAGTAAAAATTTTACTCTTTGTGATACTGTGGATTGAACACAGGGCCTTTGTGTTGAGCCTCAACCCAGCTTTTTTTTATTTTTTATTTTTACACAGGTCTTTCTAAGTTGTTAAATTGCCCAGGCTGGGTTATAAACTTGTGGTCCTCCTGCTCAGTCTCCTGGAGTGCTGGGCTTGTGCTACCACACCTGGCTCCAAAGATAGTCCTTTATAGTCTTCCACTCAGTCTTGAGTTATTAAAATAATCTGATGTCTTGTTGTTTCGTGATTAGAAAGAAAGTCCTTACAGTTGGCTCCACAATGTCTATAAGCTTTCTTAGTGCCTGGACACAGGCGCTGACCCAGACACAGTCTGCCCTGTGCAAGGCCTGCTCCACCCATCATGCAGCTCTTCCTGGGATAATCCTCACTCTGACCCAGCGCAGTGGGTCCTGTGGTTCTGCCAGCTGCAGGGTTTGTCCCCAGTCCTCAGCCACATTCACCACCGCACGACAGGATGCTGCCCCACAGCAGGGAAGAATCAGTCAGCAAACGTTTATAACTCCTGGTGCAGAGAAAGATACTTAATTACCCACTCAGTACACAGTGAGATTTACTGAGTGGTTACAATCTCTGTCTCATCTTTTCTAATTCTCTGGCTGAGTTTTTTTTTTTTTTTTTGCATACACGGAGACAAGAGCCCACAAGAAATTTGATAATAATTCTGACATTCATAGTTCACCATCTCTCAGGCAGTTCTGGGGATTCAAGAGGCAAGGGTGCTACCTGGTTAGATGGGTTTCAGAGGTATCCTTTCAGAATTCAAGTCACTTGTGAGTTGTCCTACATGTGTAAAAGAAAACTTAGCAGAAGCACAGGGTTACAGGATCCATGAAATTTAACAGCACAGGGAATTGTGGGACTTTATAGCACAGCCCTCAAATTTTAGCAAAATGATAAGAATATGTCTAAGACCAGTCAATATTATCATGTTGATTGTGTGAAGATTCATTATTTACAGAGATCATTATTTATAGGATTTGTATATTGTTTATAAAATTCATTATTTTCAGAAATCTTCTAAGAGAAGATTTATAAAACTTTTCATTAATTTGAATGTAATTGTCATGGAGCCTTCCAAATTCAATTTTAATTGTAACTAAACTAGATTAGATTTTCTCCTGTATGTGCATGTTAGTCTTGAGGTGTGTGTGTGTGTGTGTGTGTGTGTGTGTGTGTGTGTGCGTGTGCATGTGTGTTTGCATGTGGAGGTGGATGGGTGGGTTGGTTCTGCATGGAATATGCAGGCTGAAGTCCCAAGAGAGGACTCTATGATTCTGTGTTAGCGGCTCATGGGTAGCTCAGGGTGAGGCTGGATGTGCCAGTGGGCTGGCGGCCACGGGAACAGCATGTTGGTGGAAGGGCATGCGGGCTGGGGCCTGGCTGGGTGGATGTGGGGTAGAGTTGGTATGGATAGGCTTTGGCGATGGGTGAGGTTTCACATGTGGTCCTGAGAACACGGAGGCTGCAAGCTGTATGTGGGGGCCGTGGCGTGGGGTGTGGTGTCGGGGAGCGTTTGCGGTGTCCGTACATTACTTCAGCGTTTGTTTAGATTTTCTTTTGCTCTTTGTTTTGGCCTTTGTTTTTGTCTTTGTTTGGCCTTTGTTTTGTTTCTGTTTCACTCTTTGTTTAAACTTTCTTTGGCTTTTGTTTGGTCTTTCTTTAGCCTTTTGTTAAACTTTGTGTGGCCTTTTTGTAGTCTTTGTGTAGCTTTTGTTTTGAAGTGGATCCCGGCTGAGGCCCCATCAAAAACACCTTGTGTAATGAAAACCCAGATACACAGCCTCTCCCTATATATTGCGTGTCTTGAGGAAGCCTCAGGCCCTCAGTCACCTGGTGTAGACGAGGAACCTGCGACCCAGGACCGAGCGACTGGAGGTAAGCAGAAGACGGTCTCCACTCCTCCCCTGCTCTTCACCCTCAGGTAGAGGCAGCGTGCTGCTCTGAACCATTTTGCCCCCATCCCAGGGGACCTGCTGGGATAGCAGGCAGGGTTGGGGCCATCAGAGAATGGAAAGAACACAGCATGGAAGTCAGCGAGTTTCCTCCGGGCTGGACAGTGGCCCTCTCTGAACAACCCTGCTCCTTGTGGGCTCGATCGGGTGCAGCACTCAGTTGGGTGCAGCGCTCGGAGCCCAGCTGGGATTTCCTCAGCTCATGGGCCCCTGTTGCTATAGTGAGCTCAGTGGTGCTGTTAGCTTCTATTTCCCCTATTTCTTCTTTTATGGTGTTTATGATTTGAAATCTTTTGATTTGAATCTTTTCCTGGGAATGATAGGATTTTTATGTGTAGGATGCTGAGGCAGGGTGGCGCAGCAAAGGTCAGTGGCCTGAGATAGGGGATGCGCACCTGCCTGTCCTGTCAGAATCTCCAACAGGGAATGTCCGGTGCTGTGGTTGACAGCAAAGGAGGAGAAGAGATCTCATGCCAGGGGGATAAAGTAGTGGACGTGGCTAGCATGCCAGAGGGAAAGTGGAGAAAGAGATTTCTGTTGTCTGTGAATAAAACAGGGAGGGAGAAGGCAGAGAGCAGCCAGGTGTGCAGTGTGCTGCTTTGTGGTTATGTAGACCGGCAAGGGGGTTTTTGGTGAGTGCATTTCAAAAACTGCTTCAGATTTACACAGGAGTTGCAAACAGAACAAAAGGTTCCAGATGTGCTAGTTTAGCTGGATGTTAATGCTTTACCACATTAGCTTTATCATCACCACGACAAATCTACATATACATGTATATTATATTTTTTCTGAGCCATTTGAGATTAAATTGCAGACATCATCAAAATCAGAAAAGTAACCCTGAGCAGAAGATTGCTGTGGAATCTGAGGTATCTGGAGTGCATTGGTTTGGCAGGAGCCAGTCAGAGGTCAAGAGTGCCTTGAGCTGTCCTGTCTCTAGTGTCCCTCAGTCTGGAACCTTACCCAAGATGCTCTCTGCCATGCCAGGACAGTTTGGAAAGCTATGGGCTGGTATGTTGTTAAATGTCCTTCAATATCATATTTATCTAATACTTAGTAGGATTTTAAATGAGTATTTAAGATATTTATACATGAAGTCATCAATAATAATAAATCCAGAAATTTTACAGGCAGCTCCAAGCACTCACCAGAAGTGTGTCAGCACTCACCAGAGCTGCCCTCCAGTTCCAAATCACAGCCCTGGTGATACTGTCATGAATTTGTAGACTTGGACTCTGTCTCATACACCTACCATTCCTTTCCAAGCACAGCTGTCTGCTGGGTTGGTTCAGTGATGAGCAGCCCTAGCAGCCACTTGGCCAGCTGGTCGGTACCTGTTAAAGGCTCTGGCTGTGCACCCAGGGATGGGCCACTCCCAAAGGCTGCGAGAGGCTCCTGGTCAGGTCTCCTCTGAGTCCCAGCACTCACATTCTGGAGCAGACTCCCCCTCTAGGTGGTCAGGAATCAACATCCTGACATCCCTACGATGTACCTGATGTACAATGTACCTGGAATTCCTAAAACATATTCTTAACAAAAGCTGTGAGGTAGAAAATATTAGCCACATTAAGAGCAGTGGGTCTCACAGACCAGGTCATGACTGTGCACAGCTACACAAATGGCACGACTCAAATTAGGGCCTGTACTCACTAATTTTCATGGAGGATACACATTTTTACTAATATATCATGCACCTTAAAGTTATGAAAGTTGAAGTTAAAAGGTGGCTGAAGGTGAAATAAATAATATTTTAAAAATAATTTTGTGCCCTGATTAGAATGTGCATGGAGTCTTGGCTTCCAGTGAACTTTCTGTATGTTGTGAAAGTTATGAAGATGGGCTCTTTAGATCTGCGGGTACAAAGTATTCATATTTTTTCCCTCAGAGAAAGCTCCTAAAGTCATGAAAAATTAGAATGTGGGACAGTTGGTTATGGTGCTATATGATCTTTGTATGGCGGGAACATACTGTGGCTTTAACAGAACCATTCCCTGGATGAGGTAGATAAATATTTTCTTTCCTAAAAGTGGAATTAAATTAAAAGCCTGCGTATCTGTTCTAATTTGAGGTGGAGGAATTCAGCTACTAAGAAATGTAGCATTAGCTCCTAGGCCTACCTTATCTGCCATGGAAGTCACCCTGCAGTTTGACAGTGTTTCAGACCTAAAGGATTATGTGTCCCCATGACAAACTATTCTGGGGCAGAAATTGAAGACATGAGCACTCCTTTCTCTAACTCAGTCAAAAGAACGGTAGCCAGGACACAGAAGGCAAGGAAAGCCAGGTTACCAGTATTCACCTCAGAAGCCCATTTTTGGATTGGGTCTTTAAATTTGAGAGGTCTGATTTTTTTGAGTTCTTTATATGTTCTCAATAGTAATCCTTTGTCTGAGGAACAGCTGACATTTTCTCCCAACTTATGTGTTGTCTCTTCATTCTGTTGGTGGTTTCTCTTGCTGCGCAAAAGCTTTTTAGTAAAATGGGACCCCTGTTGTTGATTCTTTGTGATAGTTCCTGTGCGTTCAGAGTTTTATTGATAAAGTTTTTGCTTACACCCATGTCTTAAAGAGTTTTACTTATTCTGTCTTCTAGAAGATTTAATGTTTCTGCCTTAATCTTTAGATCTTTGATCCATTTCAAATTTAGTTTAGTGCATGGTGCGAGATATGGATCCAATTCTAATCTTCGGCATGTGCAGAGCCAGTTTTTCCAGCACCATTTATTAGAGTCTGTCTTTCTTCCAATGAATATGTTTGGCATCTTTGTCAAAGATAAAGTGGCTGAGAATGTGTATAGCGTTTCTGCATCTTCTAGCCTTTTCCACTGATCTTCAAGTCTTTTTTTTTCTTTTTTGCCAATATCATGATGTTTTTAATCACTGTAGCTTTATAGTATAACTTCATGTCAGGGATTATGATGCCCACTGCTCTGTCTTTGTTACCCAGAATTGCCTTTGCTATTCTAGGTCTCTTTTGATTCCAAATGAACTTTAGGATTGTTTTCTTTAGATCTGTGAGATATGCTATTCAAATTTTTATTGGAATTGCATTAAATCTATATAACAGTTTTGGAAATATGGCATTTTCACTATATTGGTTCTTCCTACCCAAGAGCAAGGGATACCTTTTCATTTTCTGATATCCACTTCAATCTTCTTTTTCAGAGAACTGTAGTTTTCAACATAGAGGTCTTTTACATCCTTCATTAGACTGATTCCTAGGTATTTCATTTTTTTGGATCCTATTGTGAAAGGTGTTGGTTCCCTAATTTTTCTCTAAGTGAGTTTGTTATTTCTATACAGGAAGGTTATTGATTTTTAAGTGCTGACTTTGTATCCAGCTATGCTATTGAATTTACTTATTAAACCTAGCAGGTTTTTAGTGGAATTTTGGGGTCTTCTATATAGAATACCATGTCATCTGCAAATAATGATAACTTCTTCCTTTCCTATCATTATTCCTTTTATTTCTTTCTTTTGTCTAATTGCTCTGGCTAAAGTTCCCAGGACTATGTTGAATAATAGTGGAGTGTTTTATTCCTAATTTTATTGTTTCTTTTTTTTTTTTTTTGCGGTACTGGGGATCGAACTCAGGACCCTGCACTTGCTAGGCAAGCGCTTATTCCACTGAGCTATATCCCCAGCCCTTATTCCTAATTTTAGAACGAAAGTTTTCAGTTTTTGTCCATTTAGTATGAGGTTAGCTATTGGTTTGTCATAGATGGCTTTTATTAGATTGAGATAAAGACCAGTTTTCTGTAGGTTTTTTTTTTTTATCATGAATGGGTGCTGGATTTTGTCAAAGCCTTTTTCTGCATCTACTGAGATGATCATATGATTTTTGTCCTTAGCTCTATTAATATGGTGTATTACATTTATTGATTTACATATGTTGAACCATCCCTGCACCCTGGGATGAATCCCACTTGCTCATGGTGTATAGTCATCTTGATAATTTGCTGTATTCTGTTTGCTAGTATCTTATTGAGAATTTTTGCATCTATGTTCATTAGAGAGATTGGCCTGTAATTCTCTTCCTTAGTTGGGTCCTTCTCCAGTTTTGTTATCAGAGTAATGCCTGCTTCCAGGAATGAATTTGGGAGTATTTCTTCCCTTTCAATTTCATTAAAGAGCTTGAGAAGTAGTGGTGTTAGATCTTCTCTAAATTTCTTGTAGAATTCAGCAGTGAAGCCCAGTGAATCCTGGGTTTTTCTTTGTTGGTAGGGTTTTTATTTATTTTAAGGAGAAAAAAACCTAACAAAACAACAACAATGAAGGCAAAACCAAAAAACAAGACAGAAACAATAAAAATGATACATGACCTCAAAACAAAATGTTAGGAATTAACAATGGTTGCTACATTACATACTGTTATCTTTGAAAGACAAAAACAAGTATTAAAAAAACATTGGAAACGATACAGAGCTTCACCATACAGGACGGTAGGAATTCAACAATGGTTCTTATGTTGCATATTGTTGTCTTCAAATCAGTTGTTCTGATTACCAGATACAAGCATGCAAAATTTTTATTGTTTTTTAATGCTGTTTTGTTTATGTACTTGTTTTTTTTTCTTTTCTCTTTAAAATGTTGGTAAGTTTTTAATTATGTCTTTGATTTCATTGATTGATATTGGGTTTATTTAGGATTTTTATATCTTCTTGATTCAGCCTTAGTAATTTGTATGTATCTAGGAATCTGTCCATTTCTTCAGCATTTTCCATCTTATTAGAATACAAGTTCTCAAAATAGGCGTAGAAGATCTGGATTTCTGCAGGGTCAATTCTGAGTTCACCCTTTTCATCCCTAATTGTATGGATTTGAGTCTTTTCTTTCCTTTTTTGCTAAAGTTAACTAGGAGTTTGTCAATTTTATTAAAATTTTCAAAGAAACATTCATTGATTCTTTTTTTTTTTTTTTTTTTAGTTTCCAATGCATTAATTACTGCTCTTAACTTTATACTTTCCTCTCTTGTCTGAGCATTTGGCTTAGCCAGCTCTTCTTTTTCTAAAAGTTCAAGTTTCAACATTAAGTTGTTTTATTTGTGCTTGCTCTATTTTCCTGATATGGGTATTCACTGCTATAAATTTCCCTCTTACAACAGCTTTCATTGTGTCCCATAAGTTTTGGTATGTTGTATTGTCATTATCATTTAATTATAGAAACTGTCTAATTTCTTCTTTATCTGTGATTCACTAGTTGTTCAGAAGGGTATTATAGAATTACCATGTGTTTATGAAGTTCTTGTGGTTTCTTTTGCCATTGATTTCCAATTTCATTGCACTATGGTTTGCTAATACGCATGGAATAATTTCAATTGCATGGAATAATTTGCATTCACTTAAGCATGTTCTATGGGCTAGTACATGTCTATTTTGGGGAATGTCCCATGTGCAGCTGAAAAGAATGTGTATTGTCATGTTGAGGGGTGGAACAATCTGTAGACATCTACTAAGTCCTTTTGTTCCAAAGTTTGGTTCAGTTTTATTATTTCATTGTTGACTTTTTGCCTAGTTGATCTGTCTTTTTATGACACTGGGGTATTGAAATCCCCCAATACTATTGTATTAGTGCTTATTTGTTTTTTGTTTTGTTTTGTTTTTGTTTTTGTCTTTTTGAGACAGGGTCTCGTTGTGCAGTTCAGGCCGGCCTTGAGCTCACTTTGTAGCCCAGGCCACCTTGAACTCGCAACAATCCTCTTGACTCAGCCTCCCGAGTGCTGGATTACAGGTGTGCGCCACCATGCCCAGCTATTAGTGCTTATTTGATTTTTCGTGCCCATTAATATTTATTTTATATACTTGGGAGCACTAGTATTGGTACATATATTATGATTGTTATCTCTTCCTCTTGGATTGTTCCCCTTACAAGAATATAATTATCTTCTTTACCTCTCTTAATCAGTCTTGGCTTGAAATTCACTTTGTCTGCAAATAGAATAGCTATCCTTGCTTTTTTCTGGGTTCCTGTCACAGAGAGTATTGTTTTCTATCCTCTGATTTTCAATCTATGAATTTCTTCTTGAATTAAATATGTTGCTTACATATAGAATATTGTTGGATCTTGCTTTTTGATCCATTCTGCCAGCCTATGTGTTTTGATTGGTGAATTGAGGCTACTAACAGTGATGGTCACAACTGATATGTACTGACTTATCCTTGTCATGTTATTTTCCTGTGGGCTCCCCCTCCTTTCTCCACCTCCTTCTGTTTAATTGTTTGCCTTGCCTTTGTCTGAGATTACAGACATGGGCCACATGCTGGGTATAGTATTCCCTCTTTTTGTTTTGAGACAGAATCTCACTATGTAGTGCCAGCTGTCCTTGAATTCAGTATGTAGTCCAGGCTGGCCTCAAGCTCATGGTGATCCTCCTCCCTCAGCCTGCTGAGTGCTGCAATTACAGACGTACATCACCATGCCTGGTTAGCATCCCCTAACTCTTCTACTCCTATGTCCCCCCTCTCCTTTGGCTTTCACCCTGTATAGAGTTTGAAAAATATCTTCAGAGAGAAAAGCAGCACAAATGTGGGTTTACCTCCTTTGATTTCTTTCTCTTAAAATTTATAGCCCTGCACTGTTCAACATTCAGCGCTTGAAAATCATTTTTAAAACGTCATTAGTGCATATTGATTCTACAGAATGAAGGCTTCTTTTGGTGTCTTGGTGCAAGTATATAACATACCCGCTGGTTTCCACACTGGGCTTCCCACTCGCCATCTCCCCGTCTCCCCGTCTCCCCGTCTCTGTCTCCCTTCTGCTTTCCTGTCTTCTGCCTTTCCCCACTTTCTTCCTCGACCCCCCAGAAGAGAGCAAACATCTGGCATTTTACTTCCTGAGCCTGACTTATTTTGCTTGAAATGATGTTCTCCAGTTTCATTTATTTTCTTGTAAATCACATGAGAAAATAACTCATCTATTTTGTTTAGCTTTATTGTCTTCAGTGGGAGTATAAATTCAATACCATGACTGAATTTTGTTCAATAGAAAGCTCATAGAATCAGAATTTCAATTATTCTTTCAAGCAGATTTAAAAACTATTTTCAATTATTCTTTTAAGCAGTTGTTCTTTAAAGCTAGTGAATCCTAATGTGATTTCACTGAGAACTCTTCAAAGATTTTTTTTGAGACAGGGTCTCACTAGGTAGTTCAGCCTGGCCTTGATCTCAGCGACCCTCCTGCCTCAGCCTCTTGAGTGCTGGGATTACAGGCATGTGCCACCATGCCCAGCTCTGTAAAAGTAAATTAGTTACACAGAGTTGTTGCCAATTACATTGTTATTACTAGAATAACAAATTATCTTCTAAGACAATCAATCAGAATTACACATTTCTTTTGGGGGTTATTTTTGTGTTTAGAATGTTTGTAATCTTATCAAATACCTTTGTCCAATTCTTCAATAGAATCCCATTCTTCCCTGATCTGATATTATTAAGAAAGTGTGAGGGCTGGGGATATAGCTCAGTGGAATAAGTGCCTGCCTGGCAAGCGCAAGTCTTGAGTTCCATCCCTGGTACCTCCAATAAATAAATAAATACCTAAATTAATTAATTAAAAAAGAAACTAGGAGCAGTAAAGGAATACACACAACATGATTTTTAAAAAGTGTGGGAGAAATGATTATGAACAATCATATAAATCTCTCTACTGCATAGGAAAACACAACCAGTATCCTCTAAAGTTCTTCCATCTCTTCAGAATTTTAAGGGAAGAGGGAATTTCTTTAATTCCTTTCTTGAGATGATTCATTTGATTGTGAATATTTGAATTTTCAGAGTCATACTGGAATCTTAGTCATTAATGTTATAAGCAAAAGTCAGGCTTGTGGAGCTCAAATTTACTAGGGAGAAATTGAAAAATAACTAAAGATAGTCTATTTAATGATAGTAAATTAATGGGCCATGTGGCATTGTTTTCTTCTATAATGTTCAAGTAACTGAAAAACGTGCATGTGACTTTGTGATTGCACCCTTGCATCTACATCAAATAGTGTGATATTTCTTAGGGTGGGCGTGTGAAGCTCCATGTAAAACACATCTGAATTAATGACAATGCAAGTAGCCAAGCACCAATTAACCAGAACGCATGTACCGCTTCATTTTCAGGACGAAAGAAGCCAATGATACAAAGACAAGCCCGTGACCGAGATCTAACCATCAGACGTGTGCGGATAAAAACACAGGTACAAAGCAACCTTGTACTCTTCTGGATCTGCCTCTAAACTATTGCATAGTGATCACTAGTATTTAGAATGTCACAATGGAAGGTAGAGTCAGCTGAAGACTGAGCAATCCGATGTTCAATAAGAGTTAAACAGTTTTTAAGTATGTCCATGTATCTCATAGATTCTTGAACTTGGGGGCAGAAATATGAGATCAAAACAGAGCTTCTGTCACAGCACTGACTCTGTTTGACAAGCTCATGCACCATGCACAGCAGAGCAGTCATTCCACAAAGGAAGATTTCTCCCCCTGTACTCAGACTCCACCAGCAGAGTCCTTCCATCCTCTCAATGGGACCTCAGCCCTCTTCTGAGTGCAAAGCTGCATCCGTTTCTCTCTGGTGGGGCCAATGAGAGCCAAGAAGCTTCAGGAGTGACAGCAGTCAGTGTCTAAACCCACTGCACCTTTGGGCTGCTGCTCTGACTTTCTAGTTCAAGCTCTACATTTGGAAGAGTTCCTCTCCCTGTGGCAGCCTTCACCTGCCCTCTCAGTCACTGTTCCTGCTTCACCGATGGCTTAGTTACAGGATTCTCCACTCCCCTTCTAGTCCAGCTCCACCTACCAAAGCAGATAAACTTTGACAGTTGTGTGAATCAGCTACTCACCTCTCCAGCAAGTTACCTGCTCGGTGTCGTCCACCTGTTGTCAGCCTGTGGCCCTTGTCAATACTTGAAACTACTACATCAGTCAGATAGTGCAAACAGCTGGCGCCTCACTCCCTTCCTCTCAGTCGCTTCGTCCATTTTCCCTCGACAACCATCCTTCCAGCAGTGCTATTAGCTGCCTGTCCTTCCATCTCCCGCCCATTCACAGATCCATGCATCCGTCGTTCTTTTATATCTTCTACTGTCTTTGTATCACTCGTAGATCTGAGATCCATCATTTCAATTATTCTCTTGCAAATTCACAGCAAATCTCAAATCTAGGTGAACCGATCTCTCTTCTCCATGTCTATATCCAAGCTGCCGAGGATAGTTGAGAAAAACACGATAGAGTGTATTACCACCATAAATTAATGGCCAGGGACCTCTTCTAGGCCCTCAAAACTGCTTGGTAATCTGGTTTCTAAAGTTCTATAAAATCTCTTTTTAGGCTCATTCTATTTTCAAGTCTCTGCCTCTTTGTTCTCAGCTGATACCCTTGTTTTCAGTTTCACTAGAGAAATGGAAACTGGTTAATAGAAACTTCATTATTCAGCCAACTGCTTCCTTCTTCAACAGACGTCACCCATTATACATGTACTCTGCCTTCTCCTCAAGTTTTTCACAAGAATATTATTTTCTCTCTTTCTGATTTTATTTCACTTTCTTTACTTGTACAAGCTCTCATGTGTCTCTTTGTGCCAAAGCACCAATCACCCCACTCTGAACCCCCCCGGGAGACCACACACTTCTCTACTACCACAATCTTTTCCTGCTCTCACACTTCTGGCCTAAGTTGCTACTAGTTTCTCCCCTAAGTTTTTAGCTGCTATTCCTTCCACAAGCCCTCAGATCTAACTTCTGTTTCAACCACTTAATGGGCAAGTTGTGAATTATTTTCACGCTGCATAATCAGATGTACTCTGATAGTCCTCAAATTGCACTACCTCTCAGAGTGGCCCACAAATCTGGCCAGTTCCTCTTCTTAACACTGTTTTGTGTGACTCCCATGATGCCACATGCTTCTAGTTTCCTGTTTTTTTTTTTTTTTTTTTTTTTTGGCGGTACTGGGGATTGAACTCAGGACCCTGCGCTTGCTAGGCAGGCGCTTATTCCACTGAGCTACATCCCCAGCTCCTCTAGTTTCCTGCTGTCCATCTGACACTTTCCTTTATTTTCTGCTGGTAGCTTCTCCTCCACCTACACTGCAGACTCAGAGCCCCCAGTGCGCTCACATGGTTGTTCCATAGTTTGCATCCTGCCAGCCAAAACAGTCTCCCCACCCACCAGCTTCAGTTGCAACTTAGACTCAAACCAGGCTTCCCCAAACTGTCCACGTGACATCTCATCCAGATGCTTTCAAACACCTCAGCTGAGCCCTTCCACCCCAACCTGTAGAAAATTATAGGGTTACACATACACTGCTGGTATACATTCATACATTCATAAACCTAACCAAGTACTATATAAGTTTAGATATAAGAAAACAAAGGATGTCTTGTTACTTAACATTTAGATTACTGTACTGCTTGTATGCTTACCTGGCTCCACCACAATAACTGAGCTTCTACTCCTAATGCGTTTATTAAGTATATTATCTGTGGGCTCAGGGTGCCAGTCTTGAGACATATCTGTTCTCTTCCTTAGAATAACCAGACCCAGGCAGATCTTGTACACCCGTGGGGGATCATTTTCTGCTACACTGTAAATATCTGGATAGTAATTCTTTGAACTTTATGCATGTTAGAGTCTGCCAGTGTGGTGCATTTTTTACCATAGTTATTGTGTTATTTGATTTAGCCAATCAGATTATCTTGAAAATTAACTATGTCAGTATTATTTGTTGAAGAACCCACCTTCTCCTGATAGGGAGTGTAGCAACATCTTTAGCATGATCAAGTTTCCCTGTATATATGAATTTGTTTCTGAGATCTATTTTCCTTGCCTCTTTTTCCTGCTATGCTGAGGATTAAACTCAGGACCTTGTACATATCAGGCAAGAGCTCTACCACCGAGATACACCCCCAGCTCAAGGCCTGTTCCTGATATCACTATTGATAGAAGCCGAGACTCCACACAGAACCAGACCAGACCTTCTGATGTGAGAGAAGTCTTTATTGGGGGAGGGACAGAGTAGCAGGCTATCTAGCAGACCAAGGTAGCCCCTGAGCTGAGGAAAGCGTTGGCTTTTAAGCTCTTTTCTCTGGTAGGGGTGGGGTGGGGTAAGGAGATGTCCCTGCCCCAGAACAGACCAAGCTCTGAGAGGCGGGGAGGGCGTCCAGGCCAGAATAGCCGAATGGCAGGAGTTGCCCGTGTCAGAACGACCCGACCAGGTGAACTGCCACAGCAAACCCACAGGGCGGGGATAGCTTTTGTGGCTGAGGGGAACTGAAGTGGAACAGGTAAGGGAAGGAGAGAAATATTGAGAGTTAAAGTTTTCCCGCAAGGGGGGGCGAGGCTGGCTACCTTATGACTTATCAACTATTCTGCTTTATTTTGGGGACATCAACATACTTTTAGTTGCTACCTTATATTAGTAATATGTTTTGATGGCTGGTATGAAAAGTCTTATTCTTTTTAGGATTCTGTTGGTCATCTCTGGTTCTCTGCTCTTTCTTTGGATCAGACTGTAACATTCCACAAAATTGGAATTTGTATTTGGTGATTTTACTAAAAAAAAAATGCATGGAGTCGATGGGTTAACTGGAAAAGTTTATCTCTTTATGATGCACACCTTTTACATCTATGAAAAAATTTTAAGTATTCATATATTATTTCACATTTTTTCTGAAAATTTTTCCTTAGACATTTTCCTTTTCTTAGGTTTTTCAGGATTCTTGTTGACACTGTGAACTCAATTTTCTCCATTTTTTTTTTTTTATGCTCCTCTCTGGGTGTTCTTACCTGTTCCCTTGATTAAATTCACTTCTCAGTGTTTCTCTTGAGATTTTTTTTCTCATGTGACCAATCAGTTCCTTTTCACAGTCACTTGGAGGCTTTGCCATATTTCTCAAACTGAACACTCCTAAGATTGAGCTCTTGATTCTCTGTTTCCTGGACACTAAAACTGTCTCATCTTAGCAAACTGATTTGCCATCTGCCTAATTTCCCTCGGAGATTCCTGGATGCCCTCGTGTGTCTCCCTGCATTTAACCGACCTGCATGTCCGGTCCGTTGTTGGGCTTCCTTTCTTGCTCATTGTACACGTGGACTCTTAGCAGTCTGAGACACATGCCAGTGCTTGTAGTCCAGGTACTGCGCAGCAGCTCAGATTTCACCTGTTCAGCCTATAGAGGTCCACAGTCAACACTTACGGAATAAATAAGCGTCCTAAGCGGTAGTCTTACTCCCTCCCCCTGCCCTTCCCATTCAATAAACTGCCCCACAGGCATTTCTTAAGCCACTAGTTTAATAGTCATTCTTGCCCTGCCCTTTCTAACAAACCCACATCCAACCCTCCTTCAAGTCCTATCAGTTCTGCCCCCAAATCTACCTTCACTGCCGTGACCCTCATCACTGACTGCTTGTTCTTTTCGCTGGATCCCCTGCTGCCAGCCATGCCTCTTTCCAGGCTCACGTGCAAGGAGCCCACAGATTGTCTCCTCATCAAGACCTCCCAACTGTTTCCTGTTCCTCCAGCTCCTTGGCCCCCCTTCAAGGCCCAGCGTGGTCTCCCCACATCCCACTCTCCAGCCATGATGTGCCCCCTCCAGGCTGCAGGCACCCCATTCCCTGGCTCTTCACAGAAGTCTCAGGGGCTCTGCCCAGAATGCTTCTGTCCTCTGCTTGTGAGTGTGCCCAATTTGTCCTTCAGGTCTCAAACCAGGTGCCGTTTCTTTGTGAATCTTCCCGTAGCCCCTCCATCAGTTCCTGCCCTTCAGAGCCCTACTCACGTTTCAGCTGTATGTGTAAAATACATCTGCACAATGAGAGATGAACTGTTGATGTTCTGTGAGCACAGGAACCTTCTTTATTACTGGTATTTAAAGGTGCTCAGTAAATCTCCACACAAGTAGCCTTTACTTCTAGTCTGAGTCATTTGATGCGTGTGTTCTTTATACACATAGCTCAGTGCCATGTGGCCTTTTCAGTCAGTGGGATCCATTGTGGTCACAGATTGTCCCAGTAGCTCTTGTCTGCAATTCAGAGGGGCCTCACTAGACTTAAGGTTGGCGCTGACAGTTGCTCTCCAGGGTGCTAATACCTCATCTAGTCACAGTGGGAACTGGGTGAGGGTCCTGGCTCTCGCCCTAGCTTTGGGTTCAAGGACTACTCCCAGGGTGCCTGTGGGAGCCAGAAGCTCTGTGCTTTAGAATAACTCAGTTTGCTCAGAGTTAGGCAGCTCAGCTTGTTCCTGAGAGCAATACACGAAAAGTGTAATTCCTGGCTGCTCCCATCTGCTCCTTATAGTTACTCTTGTCATTTGAAGACACAGAGGGTAGAAGTGTGGATTTTAATGAGAAATTGCAGCCACACACAGGAAAGAGATGGAGAAAAGGGAAGGCAGAGGAGGGATGTGGCCTTTTTTGCTGAAGCCTTCTGTGCTCCACACTTCCGTGGGGCATTCTGTTCCCTCAGAAGCACATCCTTTGGCTGCTGAAGGGACTCTCCCTTCCCATCTGTTCTGTAAAGGACAGACCCGGGATTGACATTTGCTGTCCCATGGTGGCAGGGCCTGTTGGTGGGCAGGGCTGCCCTCTGCCTTGTCTGGAACAGTACTTGGATCCTCACAGACAGGTGTCTCCCTGGTCACTTGTGAACTGTGCCGGCTCATGTTTCCTCCATTCGCTGAGCATCAGACTCATCTGTGAAACAGGGATAAAATTAGCACCACCCCCTAGGACTATTAGGACAGTTACATGGCTTAATGGATGTTATGCCCTGGGGAGAGTGCCTGGCTCACAGGAACTATCCATCGGTGGTACTGGTATTAGCTATCATTGGTAACTGATGGTTCCCAGTGAAATGATAAAACATTTTTTGTGATCTTTATAGTCCGTAGTTTCAAATGATTTGGCAGCTCACATGCCAAGAGTCATGTCAAACAAGCCAGATCATAGAGTTTCTTCCAGAGTAAGTGGATGTTCTTTCTACCAAGAGAGCAGAGCCTTATGTGAAGAGTACAGTAGAGAGGTCTCACCAGTGAGGAGGAGGAAGTGGGGGTGCGCCTAGTCCAAAGGAAAGTGGGAAGAAGGGAAAGAATTAGACAGGCAGATGTACATGTTCTCTTTTTTCTTCAAATAAAACCTCAAGATTCTGGTGGAAGCTGTGCTGTGGTAGAGTCATCCACGCTGGTTGAGCTTGTGTGCATGTGCTCGTGGGGCAGCGATGCCTCTGGGGGCAGTGGTGTGGGCAGGCTGTAAGCCTCGGCAGCAGGTCTGCCTCCTCCCCCTCCTCAAGACTGCACAGCCTTGGTTGGGTGCTTCCCACACCAATGGGAAAGAGATGGAGAAAAGGGAAGGCAGCTCTGAGATGAGCTCTTGACGTCACACAAGTAGCACATAGCATGCAAGGAATCAGAAGCTTCCTAGTGTGGATGGGGAGTAGCTAAGGAGATTTGGGGACCAGAACAGGGAGAAGCTGAGTAGGGAGCCTGTCGACCAGTGGCCTTGGTCAGCTCAGGCAGTCAGTAATGTATTGTTCACACCCAGGAGCCAGTGACACCAGTCAAGGCAGCCCATGGTGGACTGTGGCACAGCACCACCATACCGGCTGCCCTGCCCCCACTGCTATGGGGACACTGGGTTTTCTCCTTACTCTTCTCCTTGAGGACTGGAGGGAGGGAAGGAAGTGTTAGGGAGCTGACCTGACTGACTCCTTACTGGGCAAACGGCCTTGGGGACAGGCAGCACAGGGAATGGCTGCTGCGGCTGCTCTGCGGGCACTCTCTGTTCAGTTTTTCACTTTCAGTCAAGCATCTACTAACACCTGTCTTGAACCAAGCACTGAACCAGGCTCCGAGGATGGACAACTTAAAGTTTTAGTAAAGGATAAAGGTAGCACTAATGTTTCTAGGTGCTCTTCTGGAATCACACACAATGATGTCAGGGCACAAGGGGGAGGGCTGGTCTGCACTCTCAGTGAGGGTGTGGCTCTGCACAGTCATTGATGGCACAGGAGCAAGGAGAAGCAGCCCTATCAGACCAAGTCCAAGGCTTACAATCACGGGAGCGTGGGGGCGCTGAGAACAGATGTGCTGAGCGGGATCCAGCTATCCAGGGAGAGTCCCTTCTTGAACAAAAGCCTCACTACATATAAAAGAAAGGTTGTCTTCTCCCTGGACTTTCATCTGCGGGTCAGGACACGGCCATATGGGGACGGGTATGTAGTGAGCTGGGTGCCGTGGAAGAGGGAGGGCAGGTATGGAGAAGTCCTGGTCATACTGAGCAGTATGAACTTGCCACTTTATTACTATTATTATACGTTGCTGGAGAGTTGGCTTAACTTCTTTAGGCCTCAGTTTCCTCATCCATAAGGTGGGGATAACAGTAACCACCTGGGAGGTTGTTTGAGGAAGTGGGAATGACAGACACAGACACTGGGAATACCGTAGGTAGGCGGTAGGAGTGCTCTTGTCCTCCCGTGGGTTCCAGTCACCCAGTTTCTTTTCTCCTTTTTCAATACTTGCCTCACTCTTCTCTCCTTTTTAGTTTTAGATTATTTGGAAGCAACTAGAAATCTTTGGCAAGGTTGTGTTATATAGTTTCAAATTTAGTTATTTTTCTCTTCATTCTGCCAAACAGTTCATAATTATCTTTGCTCTGCAGTTAGGTGGTATCTTTTATGAAAATGTTGCACAGTATTTATGATGACTTATTTTTAGCAGTTAAGTAAATAAAGATGGAATAATGCTTGAATTAAAGGTTTCAGAGATATACTGTAAGATAGTGTGTGTCTGAAGAATTCAGTGGAATGAGATGAGTTATTTTAATGAATTCTCAGTGAGAAGGAAATGGAATTTATTAAGCAAGTTATTTGCATTAGGTACAGTGCTAGGTTCATCTTCTTTATGTTATTCAATACTTTCAAAGGTCCTCTGAATTAAGTATTATTATTGTTCTCTTTTACATAAAGAAACTGGGTGTATCAATTTTATTGGATTTAGTTGCTTATGACTAAAATTATAGTGCTTTAAACAAGATGGAAGTTTGTTTGTCTCCACGTCTCTTATGTAAAAGTTCTGAGAGTTCGAGAGTCCAGGTTTAGAACAGAGACTTCACAGCTTTGGAGGATTTTGGCTCCTCCATCTTTGTGCCTGTGAGCCATGGCTTCATCTGCAAAGTTCAGTTATATGTTATTTTGCTTCCTGTTGCTGTTAACACAATGCCTAAGAAAGTCAGTTTCAAGGAGGAAAGTTTTATTTTTGCTTATGGTTGCAAAGAGTTCAGTCCATGGTTGGCTGGCTCCAGGCAGGAGCACCGTGGTGGAAGGGCATGCAAAGGACAGTTGCTCACCTCATGGTACCTAGTAAGGCGGTCGGGAGAAAAGAAAAGTCATAACACTCAAAGTCACTCTGTAGAGACCTACATTCCCCACCTGGGCCCCACCTCCAAACAACCCAGTTGGTTAATGGACTCACTAGTGAGTTGCAATTACAATTACCTCTGCAGGTATCTCAGTCTAATCAAGTTGACCATCAGGATTAATTATGATGAGCCATGATCTAAGATAATAGCTGCATACACAAATAAATCCCTAGACTGTAGTTTTTGAATATTAAAAAAACTTCACTAGATAATTGCAAATAGTTTCCAGAAATACAGTCTTTTCAAACATACACAGAACACTTAAAAATACTGACCATGTACCAGGCCATGAGGCAAATCTCAACAAACATCAAAGAGTCATCCTACATACTTTCTCTGACTAAAGATGTCAAGGTAACAAAATAATTTCATACATTTTACAACAGATTTATTTAAAATCACTGGCAGATTCATTTAAAATGAAGTAAAGGGCTGGGGATTATAGCTCAGTGGAATAAGCGCCTGCCTGGCAAGTGCAAGGTCCTGAGTTCAATCCCTGATACCACCAAAAAAAAAAATAAATAAAATGAAGTAAAGATGAAAATTTGTGTTAATATTTGAGATATGCAGCTAAAATTGTACTTAATGGAGAAGTCATAGCCATAAATGTTACAGCTACAAGTGAGTAAAGGAGTATCATGTTTGTTCCAAGACTATGGAACAAGAACATGAACTGAGAGAAAAATTAAAAAAGAAATAATAAGCACATACAGAAATGGATGAATTAGAAAACACACAAGAACTCAGAGTTTGGTTTTGAAAAAAACAGTGACTGTAGAGTTTTTGGGAAAGAAGTAGGTAACCTTGGGCAAGATAACTCAGGGAACATTGAGAGGCAATAGAGTTATATAATAAAAGTGTAAGGGGGTTATAACTATAAATTTATGAAAGATTTAAAGACCATAGAAGAATACTACAGATAACAACTATGACATTACATCTTTAAAAATGAATAAATTTGCAAATTTAGTACATACATTTGAACAGTATATAAGGTACCATCCTACTTCTTAACTATACATTTATATGTAAATATCCTCCAAAAATGTTCCAGTACTTTACAAATGATTATGGCACAGGATTTCAGGAGTTTGCATGATTTCATTCATCCAAATTATCTAATTTTCCAACAGTGAACATAGGTTTTTTTAAAAATCCACTATAGCACTGAAAGGGAGTGAGCTACAGAAGTATGTCAGGCCGCACCGCAAGCTTATGTTCTAGTCCCACACACTGAACTCTTGGCCTGGTAGGGACGTCTTGGCCACCACATTGTTGTAAAGGCTCCTAACTCCTAACTCCATTCTCTGCAGAGTGTTCTCTACTCCTTCTGAAGTGGGTCATTCCCCAGCATTCAGGTTCCTTTAACCTAGGACACAGACCCGTGGATTTCTGTGGCCTTATACCCACTCCAGTTCCTGGAATTTGAGTCTGTGATGTATGCCTGGACATTTTCACTCCCCAGAGAAGCTCAGGCCAGTGTTGGACCTGGTTCTAGAGCTTAGGATGCTAGACACACAGAAGTGGCTTCAAATCCCAGTCTGCCTCTTGCAGGCTTTACAAACTTGGTCAAGTTCCTTTGTCTCTCTCACCCTTAGCTTGTTGAGAACAATGCCACACAACAAAACAAAATAAAATATGTAAAACAATCACCATATAATATGTGCAGTTAATGTTACTTCATTTCTCTGTTCTTAGGGGTTTGCCTGTGCTTTCAACTAATTTACTAGTAATATAAGTTTGCTTGGCAAGGGTGACTCTTGCATATGCTTCTGTAGTTTGGTATTTGAGGTTTAGCTTTAGCTTTTCTAAACTGGAGGGTGATGTGGGGCAGAGCAGGGAGGCAGTGTACATAACCAGAGAACTGTGTATCCAGTGGAATGCTGTGTATTTGCTCCTAGTGGATAGAGTTAGTGTGCTACAGCCTTTCCAGAGAATATAAGCACTACTTAGGGGAGGGGCAAATGTTCTTCTAAAAGTCGGAGGAGTTCTCAGCTGGCCATACTAGGACAATCGTAGGGTTCTTCTAGATAATTACTTTGTCCTTTGGAATGGAGAGCAGAGGGGGAGGCTGCCCCCTGCTGACATGGGAAGACAGTCAGTGAAAGAAGCTCTCATGGAATAGGAAATTGAGAGCTCTCACTTGAGGTGTTACAGGAGGAGGTGTTTTCTTTTCTTTGTTTTTTGGTAGTACTGGGAATTGAACTCAGAACCTTACACTTGCCAGGCAAGCACTTATTCCACTGAGCTATAACCCCAGCCCAACAGGAGGAGGCGGACAGAGAGTGGGCTGCAGTATCATCTCAACTAGGAATCGAGACTTTAGTCAGAGCAGGAATTCAGAGTCTAAGTTAATTTAAAATCTGTCCCTTACCCCACACAAATCATTTACTGGACAACTGGAACAGGTGCTAGCTTGTCTGCTGAAATGGGTGCCAGAGCCACTTGGGAAGAGACAACCCCAGGAGGGCAGGAGGGACTGAGGGTGTCTGAGTTTCCTGGGAAACACGGAGTGACCATTTCTGTGTAGCAGACATGGGACTCACTCTTGTGAGTCAGACCAGAACTGTTTCATTTCAGTATTTTCCAAGGGGGAGGAGATTAAGCTGCACTTTGCAAAACATATAGGATTCGGGAAGGGGTTTGGCGGATCTTTAGGGTCTTTATAGTGACTCAGTCCTATAAGTAGCTTGTAGCTTCTCATTGGTCTATAAATGCCAGCTTGGATAAAGGACTTCTTTCGATATTACTGGCCAGTCTCTGCTCCTGAAAGTTTGGAACTTTCTCCTCTAAGGTGATAGTCATCTGCCTCTCAGTGCCCCTCCCTTCTCCTTGACTTTTCCTGCAGCTTGAGGGTTGGCCCATTTCTCCTCCAGGGACCTTCCCTTGTCTAGCTCATCATTCAGTTCCTGGGCATCACATCCATCCCAAGGCTGTGTTTTCTCCGTCAGGCAAAGGACTGTCAAGATTACAGCTCTAGTCCCTGAGTTTTGTATATCAATTTCCTCATGCATGTTCTGGGCACCTTAAATTCAGTGTGTCCAAGACTGATAAGATGGTCTCCCCTACTCTCATCCATTTATACCTCTAGCTAGCTGATGCATGGCCATGTTCCCAGTCACTAGGGCTGGATACGCCACATCTCACCTCCTCATCACCTGTACCTAGGCACTATTCCCTACCCCATATTCCACTTGGCAGTGCAAACATAGAGGGCTCTGTCAGAGGTGCTGTAATTCACCCAGTGTGTTTTTTGCTAAGATAGCAACCTTTCCCACCCTTCCACAAGCTCTAATCTCTGAATGACCAAGTTGTAAGTCCAGGTGAAATGCATTTTCCCATGCAGTTTTACCTGATTCTTCAGTTCAACATACTGTCCTCTGTCTCATGCACTCCCCAGGGTGTCTTTTTAGTGTGGTCCCATCTCAGAGCTTGTAGTCCCCATGTCGCCCTTACTGAGGTCTGTGTCAGCTTCCACGCTGCACACCGTGAGCTAAGCTCCTTGTAAGCAGGATGTTTATCTAATCTGTCTTCTTACCCTTCTCAGTGACCTGTGTATACGTGGGTTCAGTGCATCAGTTTTATGGCCACGAACAACTACATGCATCCCATTCACATCTTGCCCCTATCTTCTACTAATGGATAAATTTCTAGAGGAAATGGACTAAGCATGAGTCAGCTTTCTGTCCAAGATACCAACCGAGCACTGTGCCTGGCATCACTTATGTATGAAAGTGGCTGAAGGGAACTCCATGAATCATTTTAATATTTATATATCTGGAAGAATTTGCACATTAAACATTTGGATAAAGCAGGGCAGCCTCTAAGATATATTGGAAAGTGGGCTGCAGAGATGGAGGAGGAAATCCATGAGAATGTGGTATCAGAGGGGGAAGGACAGTTTACATGAAGAGAGGCCCAAAGAAAAAAACAACTAGCTTAGCGGCATGGAGGCTTTTCAAGAGCTGCACTCCTCCTCGTTTTCGGTGCTGTGGACTGAGCCCAGCTCCTCTGCACTGAGCTATATCCTCACCCTTTCTTTGAGACAGGTCTCACTAAGTGTCTAGATTGCCCCGGCTGAGCTGGAACTTGCAATCCTCCTGCTTCTGCCTCCCATAGGGCTATCATTGTAGGCATGTACTACCATGCCCGGCTGAGAGCTGTTTTTATTTAGGAAGAAAGGAGAAGAAGTGTAACAGAAGTACATTGAATGGGAGAATGAAGAAGGATGAATGGGAGATGTAGGTATAGAGAAAAAGGCATTGCTAATTTTTGAAGACCTTTACCAACAGAAGAATAACAGGTAGGCAAATAGGCACGGAAGTAGGTACAGAAGGGTTCCTTTTAAAGTGCGAATATACATGTGAATGTTTAAAAACCTAGAGAAAAAGATGTATCTAAAAGAAATGTAAAATGCTGAGTAAAAACATTTTGAAGTAAATACAATTATGTAAAATTAGTTATGTTTGTAATGCATAATTTGGACTAGCATACATATTTTTTTTGGTACCAGGAATCAAACTCAGGACTTTGTGCTTGCCAGGCAGGTGCCTGTGCCACTGAGCTATACCTCCAGCCCTTGGACTATCATAAACTGTGGTGAAAAAATACATTTTAACCACTCTTTCAGTCCCTCCTTTCTGTCTGTAGCAAAGTTTAAAACAACCAGAGGTATTAAAACATCAACTTAATGTGATGCCTCGGTCACTTTTATCATCACTGAGACACAACACCTGACAACTTGCAGGATGGAAGGTTCATTTAGCTCACAGTGTGTAGAGGTTTTGATCCATGGTCTGCAATGTTAATCTTTTCCTCAACTACATTCTTCTTTCCTCCATTTTAGTAGGTGATTTCTTTCTGGTAAAACTGAAGACTTTCAAACTGGGCTTTTTGCTCTTGATTTTCCATATAAACCTAGCTAGAAGCTCCAAGTCTCCATGCCACAGCCCCAACATTGGGCTGCTTTGAAATTTACCCCTCTAGATTAGTTACTTTACTGCCCCTAATTTCAGTGTCCCACAATGTCTCTGGACAGGAGCAAAATGTAGACAAATTTTCTGCCACAGCATAAAACACATACCCTGGAGTCCAACTGCCAGTGAAGTCTTTCTTTCCTACTGAAACCTTCTGAGCCTGGTTTTTCTACCTACTTTAACCACCCTTTTGGTCTTCCAAGCTCTGAAGCTTCTGAGCTTCTGTGCTCAGTTTGCAGCACTCTAGGGCTTTCCTAACTGGCATCTTCAAATTTTGCAAAACTCTTCCCACAAACCAGTTCCGTAGGCTTCTGAACCACAAGGTCAGGTAGCATCACAGCAACAGCTCTGCTTCTGTTACCAGCCTCTGTCTTAGCCACCTTCCTTGTTGCTGAGACACTTCCCGACCCTCACAACATAAAGGAGGAGAAATGTGCTTTCACTCCGTATGTAGAGAGGCAGGGCAATATGGCAGAGGGAAAGATGGTCACATCCTGGAGGCCAGGTCAAGTGGGGGAGGGGCCAGGGAGAAAGACAAACCCTTTCAGGCCCCTCCCCCAGTATCTGCTGCTTCTCACCAGATTGCACCTGCCAATAACAAATTAGCTCCAAGCCTCCACCATTTGTTGTCTTCCAAGAGCCCTATGTCATGAGCATACAAAACTGTACTGTAACACCTCATTTAGTTGTTTCCAAAATGTTTATTCCTAAAGACCCAGGACATGCATTCTGTTGTCACCCTTCTCTGTCCTCTCGTTGGACTCTGCACAGACTTCTATTGGTCAGCACAACCACGTGCGCCGTGCCACCAGCAGGGCCCGAGCTGTTGGCAGTGAGGACATTCTCAGGGTCCAGCTACGCCCACTGCCCAAGTGAATCCGCTCTTTTTTTTTTTTTTTTTCCCGAGACCGGGGATCGAACTCAGGGCCCTAGTGCTCAGCGGCAAGCACTTAGCCCACTGAGCTGTACCTCCAGCCCGTGAATCCGCTCTTGTTGATTAACAGTCATTCCATTTCTCCTGTGCTCCGGTGTTTTGGAATGTGAAAAATAGTCAGCAATTGTCACATTCCTAGGAGACCATCTTCAACCCCAGCAGGCGGTTGGGTCTGTTATTCGGATGCAAACATAACTGCTCCGATTTCTAGCACCACTGATTTTCTGCCTCTTTTTGAGCTCCACATCGTCAATCTTACAGCTCATATCCCTTTGAGTCTGATTTCTTTTGTTCAGCGTTGTTTGTCAGCTTTAAACATGTCAATGTATGTATCTGTAGTTTGTTTCTTTTCACTGTTGCATAGAATGTTTTTGCATGAATAATGATTATACTCTTTCCCTCCAGTACTGGCCACTGAACCCACGCTCTTTTTTCCTTCCTTCCTTTCTTTTTAAATTTCGAGACAAGGTGATGCTGTTACTGCCTTACCCAGGGGTGGCTCCAGCGTGGGATGCCTCAGGCTTGCAGTGCTGGGGTGGTGGTCTGCACCATCACGCCCAGCTTATAGTTTTAATAATATGCCCTTCTTTGCTTCTGAGAAAAGATCCTTGCTAAGTCTATACTGCGATTTAGCCCAAGATATGTTCGCTGTTGTAGTATTTCCCCCACCCTGAGAACGCACGACTTTCAGACACTCATCTCGGCTAGGTGGCACGGGGCAGGACGCTGGCGTCCAGGCTGCGCTCCCACCTGACACGGTCCTGTCGGCCCTGTTCCCGCAGTGAGATGAGTCAGAAGGGGGCCAAGGAGGGCCCGCGCCTGTCCAAGAACCAGCGGCTATCGGAGCACTTCAGCATCCGCTGCTGCCCGCCCTTCACCTTCCTCAACTCCAAGCGCGAGCTGGTGGACCGCAGGTACAGCCTGTGTCGCAGCGGCTGCTTCTACGAGCGCCAGGAGGAGGACTGGGTGTGCTGCGCCTGCCAGCGCACCAGGTGGGGGTCGCCCGCGGGCTGGGAAGGCGGGTGCGCGGGGACCGGGGCGGGGACGCGGGCACTAGGATGCGGGGGACAGGGACACGGGGGGCGGGGACGCGGGGCATGCGGGGGAGCGCGGACGAGGACGCGGAGTCAGGCACGGGGACGCGGGGACCAGGACTCGGGAACGGGGACGCGGGGATGGGGACGTGGGGACGGGGACGCGGAGGACGCGGGGGCCGAGACGCGAGGACAGCTTCTCTCGGCCCCTCACCAGCCGCCGCGCCAAGTCCCCTCCGAGGCCCAAGCCGCCGCCCGCCAAGCCGCGGTCCCCTCCGAGGTCCCCAGCGCCCGCCAAGCCGCGGCCGCCCCCGAGGTCCCCGCCGCCCGCCAAGCCGCGGTCCCCCGCGAGGTCGCCGCGTCCCCGCGCAGAGGCCCGCCCGCCGCCCGCCAAGCCGCGGCCCGCCAAGGCCAAGGCACCGCCCGCCGCGCCCGCGCGGTTTTGGTAGCCGCCGCCGCGCCCAGGTCAGTGATGCGGACGCTGCCCGGGGAGGGCGCTGGCGAGGCCGCGGGCGCGGAGCGGCGGGCTGCGGACGCGGCCGGACTCTCGGGTGGGCCTGGGCGAGGAGAACGCGGCGGGGCTGGGTCCTGGGGCGGAGCGCGCCAGGAGGAGGCGGCGCCCCTTCCGCGGGAGAGGGAGTGTCCGCCCCTTGACGACCTCCAAGGAGCGGCTGGCGCCTAACGCTGGTGCGGGTGGAGGGCAAACCCCAGCGTAGGCGGGATGCAACCAACCGCCGCCGTGTATGCGGGTCGCCCGGGGCGTCCGGTGTCCTCCGGCGCGCGTCCCAGGCCTGGCCTGGCCATGAGGGGCGGCGCTCTGGGCGAGGGCGCGTCCTGGCCCCCGGAAGCCCACCGTGATGTCCCCCTTGTCTTTCCAGCGCTGGTCCAGCTGTCAGGACAAGGCGCTCTGGCGGTTGGGGACAGCGGCGTCCTCTTTTTCCCTCCGCCCTTCAGACCTCCTCTTCATGGGAATTTCTCACCCTGCCTTACCTACCTCTGAGACGCGTTTCCCGTAATTCCTTGTGGGTTGCAGAAGGCAGACCGTGTCGATTCTTCTCCAACAGCTTCCTTCTGAGGATGGCACAGCCCCTACCTGGGTGGGAATCTGAACTCTCACCTTAACTGACCCAGGAGCTGGCAGGAGGCCTTGGGCACTTACAGCTGGGTTCTGGAGGACTGGGCTGGATCCTTGCTCAGTTATCAGCCTGACAAGTAGCAGCTGAATCTTGGAAGACATGAGAGCAATTTCGACATTAAGCAAAGCATGCACCCAAAACCAAGAGGATTATAGCAGTCAGGGGCCCCGTGAGGGCTGTTAGCCGTGAGAACCTGGCCAAACATTCATTTGCCACCGGGACCAATCTAGTGATCATCGCTGACATTATTTTGGTAGTTAGCATAGTTTTCTCTGGCTTTTTGAATCGTGGAATACAGGCTAAGACCACTCCAGCCTCATTTACTAAAAACACAAAAACAAAGAAAGAAAAATCCGGGGATCGTTAAGCATCACTTATTCCCCCCAAAAGCTGTAAGTAGGTCTAGAACCTGGAGGTTCTATGGAAGGCTACTCTGGCCAATGAATTATTTTCACTGGATCTTGCTGCATCAAAAGGGAAAGTTCTCTTGTCTGGATGTTACATGACAGTCTGGTGACACTCAAACCAATTCCAGTCAAGATGCCTAAAACAGCTGGAACAGAGACAAGCTCAAGCCCTGACCCTAGCACAGTGGAGGGTGGATAGTATCACTCCTGTGAAGATGCAGTGAGAGGTACCTGGATTGGAAAATTAGAGGATTTTGAGTCTGGTCTTAGACACATTAGGGTGAGCTCCCCATCTCAGTGGATGGAGGGCAAAGGCATGCCTGGGTCCCACAGAGAAAGCAGGTTTGAGAGTGGCTCGGGCTAAGAGGAGAGCCAGAGCCTTGTGCAGGATCTGTGCTGACAGGGTCTGTGTATCTGGGGTGATTGCCACCCGTCTGAGCTGCGGCCAGAGGGTAACACATTCTGGCTTGTGGCTCACAGGGGCCATGAATCCTCTAGAAAAATTGCATCTGGGCTTTTGAACATTTTGCAGGTCTGGTTGACTTTTGACTAAAAAGAAATCAGAGGATGGATATATATAATCTTGTGCCTTAGCAATCGGGCAGGAGTCCGTGTTCCTCTAGAGTATAACAGACGGGGCCCCATTGCTGGGGCCTGAAGACAGTTATGTATCGGGTTTCGTACATGTAGAAGTCAGTTCCCTTCATGTCATCAGAGGTCTTGGGAATTTTTTCCTCTTTTCCTGAGGAGAGCAGCCAAACAGCAAGGGAGAGATTACAAGCACCCTTTTGAAAAATTCAGAGGGTTCAAAGCAGGTACTGTTAATGCAGACCTGGGCCAGCTGGTCAAGGCCTATACTGGAGAGGACTGGCTCTGCCACAGCATAGGCTTGTAACACTGAGTGGGTATCTGGATCTAAACGTTAAATTCTGCCTCAGTATGTTTAGCTGCTTATCTGCATATGAAAGTGGCACTGACCACTGCCCCGACTCTGACATCTTCAGGTCTTGCTATGAGCCTTCTGTCTGGCTGGGCAGGGGTAGATCAGAGAGGGCCTGCTGAGCTATAGGGATGCAGAGGGGTAAGGAGTTGGCATTTAGTTCTCTTGAGTGGAAGCACAAAAGTAAGAACATTGAAAGTGCCCCAGTCTTAATTTAAAAAAGGGCACTGAGGGCTGAGTTGGAGTGAAGAGAGTAGAAAGACAAACCAATCATGGCAGAGCACACACTCTAAGCCCAAGACGGGTGTGCACTTGTCCTGGGGCAACTGATCGTGGCTGATTTTAAGAAAGGTCCTTGTCTCTTCCCGAGTGTAGTTTGCTAAATCTTCCTGCAGTAACAACTCTAAACAGATTTTTCAGTAGGTGGGTGTCTGAAGGTTGTGAGAACTGTAGTCAGCTAAGGCAGGAACATTATGCAGTGCCCATAAAGACAGCACCGTGAAGGGTGAGCCTCAAGAGGTGACTTCCCTGCACTTGGATCCTTCTGTTTCTTCTCCAAGGTGCTTGAGTCCTTGGCAGGCTCCCAGTGTTTGGTCTTCTCTGTCTGGTTATTTGTCACTCAGGTGTGTCAGGTTGAGCAGGTTTGATCCAAGAGAAGTGAACCTAGCTATTTATACCTGCTACCTTTAATGTTGACATGGCCAAAATGACTGGAAAAGGGCCTTTTTGCTTTGATTTTAATTGGTCTACTGGGCTTCTTTCTTTCTAAATCTTAAGAAGTACTTGGTCTCCAGGGTGGCTACTAGGTGCTGAAGGGGCTTTGTTACCACATAATTGATATCTTGTGCTTGGACTTTGTTCCCATATAATCAGATATATTGTTGTTTGACCCAGATTAATAAGAAGCTATAAGAGCCTTGTGGTCTGAATCGCTATCATATCAGAAGATAGAAAATACCTTCCATACAGCATTTCAAATGGATCTGCATTTTGCCTGGTTTCGGGGGTGTTTCAAATTCTCACAAGGGTTCTTGACAATGATCAGAGCTAGGACTCAGAAGTCTCTTGGCAAAGTTTTGCCAGAGTCAGTGTTAGGGTCTGGCTGGCCCTCTTGACCTTTCCAGAAGACTGAGGTCTCCATGTAGAATGAAGGTGGTATTTTATTTCTAAAGCCTTTGCTGTGCCCTGAATTATTTGAGAGATAAAAGAGGGCCCATTGTCACTCTGAAGGGACTGGGGTAGTCCAAATCAAGGGATGATTTCTTTGAGGAGCACCTTGATTACCTCTGTAGCCTTTTCTGACCAGGTAGGGAAGGCCTCAATTCAATTTGTGACAGTGTCAATTAGGACCAATGTTTGTTTAAATCCCCTATGTGGTGGCCTGAGGGTAAAGTTGAATTGCTAGTCCACAGTCTTCTGTACAGGCTCTAACAAAGGAGGTGGCTTGGGCTTGCCAGGGTATTTTCAGAAATGAAGTGGGCAAGCTTTGCAGAGCTGGCAGGTGGTTGTTGCTGGTCCCAGTACTATGAAAATTCAAGTCACTGTTGCACATGAAGCATTTCTTTCTATATGGAACAAATCATGAAGGGTTTTTTTTATAGATTTCCATTGTGTCCCTTGAGGAAGGACTAAATTTGTTCTCCAGATCCCACCATAGTTCCCACTTAGCTCCTTAAGTTTCCTCATGTCCTTTTTTAGTGCCCAAGCAAAAAGGTAGTGACTATTTCCAAAGCTTTGTGGAAGAACTATCCAAGTAGGTTGCTTTTCTTTTAAGATGAGATTTTCTCATTCAAAGGAATACAGGAATCGGGAGTCTAAATGAAGAAAAGTTTTTAAAAATCATCATTGGTGTTCAAGATGCAGAACCAACTTGTGTCTCCTGTAACCTGGGCAGGGATTATGTGTGGGTGTGCCCTAGTAGGTACCTGGGATCACAGCCTCATTAACAAGGCAGAGGTCTTATACCATCTGATATTCTTTAAAGGTTTTATGGTGGGGAGAGTAGGGGTGCTGCAAGAAGACCATGTTTGAAGAAACCTTTCTGTGCACAGCTGGAGGCCCTTCAGGCCTCTTGTTTGACAGGATGTTGTGTTCAGTTGTCCAAGGCCTTTAGTTTTACAACTACTGGTATTGCTGAACTTGCCCTCCCAGGTATTCCACTATACTATGGGGGTTCTAATGTAGTCTCAACAGGTAAAATCCACGTCAGCCTTTGCCAAAACTGAGAGCTCCCACTTTTAATAGGATATTTCTTCCCACTTTTACTAGGATATTGATACCATGGGCCAATTAAAAGCTCATGGTTGAACATTTGATTTTTATATTCAACTGTCAAAGTGGGAATAAAAACAATCTCACTGGGTCTCCCTTTAAGCCCAATTATAGCTATAGATTTAGAGGTAGGAAGACCAGAGAAGGAAGTTACAATAGAGTAAATTGCCTTTGTTTCTAAAAAGAATTGAAATTGCTTACCTATAATGGCCAAGGTTACCCTGAGCTCTTTGAAAGAGATAGAGATGTCTGTAGACAGGGGCATCTCACATTCCCTGGGGCCCCTGCAGACCTCCTCATCAGAGTGGGAGGTGAGGGTTTGGCTGGCTTTGCCCCTTCCTGGGGGTGGGGACAATCCTCCAGTGCCATGAGTCAGGCACATTGGCCACCTTGCAATGGCAAACAGAAACACCAAAATGACACCCAGGATTTCAAGGCAGATTTATTTACATCAATGGCACTGATTGGGATCACCCGCAGAATATCACGCCTCAGTCTCTGCTGGTCTAGGGCTTATACGGCATAAGCACTCAGGAAGTACAGAGGCAGAGTGGCTTGTCAATTGGGGATTGGTTTATCCTGTGTGCATCACAGTGACCAGCTGTTTCTAAGAGACAGGAGCAACTGGAGCAGCAACAGGAACTGTTACCTGAGCAACTAACAAACTGAAGTATACTGGCTGATGGGGGGGATGTCCTGTTACAAACTGACACATGGAGCAGGGCTTGGGGAGTGGCCTGGTATAGTCAAGTACTCAGTGTCCAGTTTCCCTGCATTTAAAATGGGGCCCTTTCCTTGATTGGCTTGGGTTTTCCCCTGGTCAATTTTGCTGTGCTTACAGCACTGGCAATTGAAACGGCCATAATTTTGGTCTGCCTCTATCAAAGACCGGGTTAAACAATCCTAAATTATTGCAGGCTGATCAGGCCTGCAATCTCCCAAGCGAGTGGACAGACGAAGGCGTAAATAAAAAATGAGACAATGGAATATGATTTCAGGGCTTCCAGGAGGGACTAATTCCTTTCCAGCTTCTACATTCTCTGAATCAGCCAAAGACTTTTCTGGGTTGCCCGTTTTTATTAGGTTTTCAAATAAGAGAGGGGGAATGCTGAAGAAAATGCAGGAATCTGGACAGGATTGGGAATCTTTTCAAGGACTCCTCCAAGTAATATTATGTTAATTTAGGAGAACTATGTTATCTCCAGGAAGGCCTTCACAGCAAGGCTGAGATGCCTGCAGCCATAGTTTCCTAGAAGTTAATAGGGATGGGAGCCAGGCATCCTGGTCTGTGGTCACCTTGTCTGTGAGTTGTCACAGCATCACAGGCCAATACAGGCCCCAGGAGAGTCACCAGGAGAGAAGTGGGAGTGACTCGTAGAGGTTCATTTACCATGAATCAGCTGCCCATCTGCAGACAAGGTGCCTAAGCTTTGGACAACTCCCAAGTAAATATGAAAAGCCAATTGGTTAATATTAAATCCTGCTCAGAGCTGCTTCATAGTGGTCCCCAACAACTCCTCTTTGTTTTTGTAAAGGCAGCAGTTGTAATATGATTAGCATTGTGAGAACAGAAGTAAAAGACACAAGCACGTTAATATAATCAGTCCATTGTAGAATCCATGACAGGTCTGTTGGCAGCAGACTTCACCACAGGTTTGAAGATCTCTTCTCCCTATTACAGCTCCATGTTGCAGGATGATATCCACAGTGATATTTTATGACCTGTTAATACAAAAGCATACCCTTGTCCTCGTGTTACTAACTGTACTGGGCCACCCTATCTATCTATCTATCTATCTATCTATCTTATACTTTTCTGCTGGTTGTTTAAGACCAAGTTAAAGTGAGACCTGTATTAATTAAAATTAATTTCTTGTTATCTATCAATATCAGTTAAATCTCCTCAGGATTTACTTTGGAACCATCAGTGTCAGCCATCAGGATGAGTCATGGCCTTTGCTTGACCAAAGGCCGTTGCTTTCTGTGAAAGCTTGTGAGATGTTTCTCTCCTGGTGACTCTCCTTGGGCACACTATACAGCATAGAATCATTTTCCTCTGTGGTCCCATAGTCTCCTTGATCAGAAGATCAGGGACTCAACTGAGTTATGATGTTGCAGCAGAGGTTCTCTTATGTCTTGAGTCTTTATTGACCTTAGAGACCAAGGGCCAAATATTGGCTGTCCTCTTAGTTCATCTATCTTTCTAATTTGTTCTCCAAACCTCAGTTGTTGAACATACAGTAGAGATTAATGGCATCAAGTTGTAATGGGAGCAGTGAACTTAATTATCAAAATTTTATCTGAGTATTGAGCACCTTGAAATATAAAGTATTGCCAGAGAACTGTTATTTCTTATCAATCATGAATGTTCTTGTAGTTGAATCTCTGTAGAATGTTAACAGACAAAGTTATATAGTTTGGCAAAGAAATTTGAAATCAAAAGCCATACATAGTTTTGTAACATAACAGGAATGATGACATTTATGAAACACATTTAAATGTGTAGCATTTAAACATTTAAACACATTTTAAAGCACATTTAAATCACATTTAAATATTGGAATAGATTAGCCCTTTTAGCCAATCATCCCTACCTAATAAATTTGTAACATTGTCTGGGCTGTTCAATATTTAAGCATCTCTGGATGTAGTAGCACGTACATAGCATATACGTCAGATACGTTTTTGTTAAAAAATTATCATTTGAATGATGACCTCACGTTGGCCTGACATGAATGAACCTCTTATTATTTTTTTTATTTTAAAAAATAAAAGCACAAAAACATATTAACAAACAGACACAAATTAGCATAAGAAATAGTACAATCAAAACTGATTTACAGACAAGGTGACATGGACTCAACAATGGTTGTTGCTTTACCTATTGATATCTTCGAAGTGTATATACATGAATACAGATACAGACATGCAAAATTGGTCAATCATCTCAACAACAGAAAAAACCCAAAAAACAAAAAACCAAAGACAAAAAAAAAAACCAACAATAGTTGCTGCTTTGCATATTGATATCTTCGAAGTGTGTGTTCAGGATAACACATACACATACACAAGATTGATAGAATAAGCCATCATCAATTATTCCTTAGCATTAAGTGATATAATACAATAGTAGAACCATGTTAGCCCTCCTGCACATATGTATATACATATATACATACATACAATTTGCCTCTTTCTTTTCTCCTTTCCCTCGTCCCATCTGTTCTTTGTTTTTTAACAGATTTCCTTCATGTCTCTTAGTTTATATTCCCACCCTCAGGTTCTTACACCAGTGATACAATATGTTGCCTGCACACGTATCGCTGATTTATTTCACTTATGAGTATGGACTCCAGTTTTGACCACTTGCCTACAAAGTCCCCAAAACTGTCTTTCTTTATAGCTGAATAATATTCCATCATATAAAAATGCCACAATTTTTTAATCCAGTATTCTGTGGATGGACACTTGGGTTGCTTCCACATTTTAGCTATTACAAATTGCGCTGGTATGAACATGGGTGCACATATATCACAGTGATATGATGTTTTCAGATCTTCTGGGAAAATACCCAGGAGGGGAATAGCTGGTTTAAATGGAACCTCTAGACCTACTTTGCTGAGAAATCTCCAAACGGCTCTCCACAGTGGTTGCACCAGTCTGCATTCCCACCAGCAGTGTAATAAGAGTCCCTATTTCTCCACAGCCTCACCAGCATTTGTTATTGGATGACTTTTTCATATTGGCCAGTCTTACTGGAGTAAGATGAAATCTTGCTGTTGTTTTTATTTGCATTTCTCGAATGACTAAGGATGTGGAACATTTTCTCATATATTTATTTGCCATTTGTATTTCTTTATCTGAGAAGTGTGTATTCATCTCAGATGCCCATTTCTGGATTGGGTCTTTGAATTTGGACAGATACATGTTTTTTAATTCTTTTTATGTTCTAGATAGCAGTCCTTTGTCTGAGGGACAGCCAGCTAGGATCTTTTCCCAATTTGTGGGTTTTCTTTTGACTTTGCTGGTGATTTCTTTAGATGTACAAAAACTTTTCAGTAGGATGAGGTCCCAGTTATTGATTCTTTGAAGTGTTTCCCTTGCAGTTTCATTTTTGTTCATGAAGTCTCTGCCTACTCCTATGTCTTCAAGATTTTTACCTACTTTCTCTTCCAATAGGTTCAGAGTTTCTGTTTTAATGTTGAGGTCTATGATCCATTTTTTTTTTTAAATTTTATTTTAAAGACAAAAGAATGGAGACATATGAACCAGAAAAGCCATAAACAATACAGAAAATACAAAGTTATACAGAATATAGTAGAGAATTAGAACTGGATGTTGTATTACATAGTTATCTTCACATTAGTTAACACAAAAACATTAAAGGAAATACCAAATTATAGAGAAGATAGTAGGGAAT